>JANZLH020000020.1:672424-682951 GCA_026770325.2 Erythroxylum fimbriatum | reverse complement strand
GAAAAATGAAAGAAAACCCCTCAAATCATGTCAAAAATGGGCGGCCGGAGACCAAGTTGCAGGCGGGTTGAACCCGATTAGGATCATTTATTTACTTATAATTGATAGTCATTGGTATTAAAATTATAATAGTATATTGCAATATCCACCTAAAGGGGGACTATAATATACTTTAATTGTTTACTTTTAACCCATAAATGAAATTGTACATGCTATGAGCATATATGTATAATTTTTGCATCTATTTCTCTTCATTTGTAAGCTTCATTTGTTACTATTTTTAATGGTAAAATTATCTTAATGGAATGAATAAGTTAATTTTTATTTAGGTATTTTGGAACTTGACTTTACACTATTATAGGATCAACCTCTTACTTATAAGCATGTGAGTAGTGAGGGAAAGAATGCTTACCATAAGGTATATGAACATTCTAATAAATTGAGTATGATATTTATAGACATGACTATTACAAACAACATTAAAACAATTATTCCAAAAGCAAAGTTGAAGAGAATACTTGAATTTTTCCAAAAAAAAATAGTTCTATTCACGACAGTAAAGTATAACGGGTCATAAAATTTAGAAAACCATATTATTAAGATGACTAACATTGTAGTAAGGCCAACGACACTAGGAATGATAATATTTGACACTTTTATGGTACAACTTGAACTCACCACCTCTTAAGGATACACTTTTCCAGGTAAACTACAATGTTACGAAGGAGAAGTGAGATGTTGGTGAATTGTCTAATAAACATATTAAAGAGAAAGAAAATTTGAAAAAACAAGGGAATCATTCCATCGGCCTAGTGCATCAAAAAGGTAACAAAGAATTGAAAGTAAAAGTTAACAAGTTTAAGAAAAGGAAGTTGCTTGCTAATGATACATAAAAGAATTAAAAGGAGCAAAGGATAGATAAATGTAATTTTTATAAGAAATTTGAAAATTGAAGAAACGATTATCTAAAAGGTAAAGCTTGATTTGAAAATAAAGGTACATATTATATTTTTTACATATTTCAAATTTAAATTATGTGAAGTTCTTTTTAACTCTCGATAGCTTGATGATAGTATTACTACTCATGTTTCTAATATGATGCAGAATTTCTTACGATCTAAACCAGAAACATATATGGGAATTTTCTCTTTATAGAAAACTATACATAGGTTACAATTAAAGGCACAGAGACTTAATCTTTTGAAAATTCTTTATATACTTTTAATTTCTAGGAACCTAATTGTTGTTTTCAAACTTGATGTTCTTGGGTTTAAAGGAGATTTTGGACATAATTTTTTCAATTTATTTAAGTACACTTTATTTATTAGTTTTTTTTGTTCATACTGATAACTTAGACAAATTGAAACTTGATAATAAATTTGCTAAATTTTTACTTATTGTTCATAATAATGTTGGAATTAAATGCAATGCACATTAGATCAATATTATGCTTACTTATGAGTTATGACATAGACATTTACTCATGTATCTAAAGAAAGGTTGGAATAATAAATAATGAGATTCTTTCAAATCTAGATTTTATTAATCTAAGTGTATGTGTAGATTGCATTAAGGGAAAACAAACCAAACATAATAAAACAAGAATCATAAGAAGCACTCAATTTATTGAGATTATATACACTAATGTTTGTGGAGCTTTTGATGCTCCATTTTTTAGAGGAGAAAAATATTTCATTAATTTTATTGATAGTTTCTCACAATATGGTTATGTTTATATGTTTAAGAAAAAAAATTTCAAGTAGTAGATTATCTTGAAATTTACATAACTAAGGATGAAAGACAATTTGCCAAAAGGGTGAAAATTATAAGATTTGATAGAAAGGCGAAAGAAAGATGACGAGTTAAGAGAATATCCAAGTTCTTTGAAGACATTGCATATGTAGAAACAATATACTATGTTGTGCACTTGAGATTATACTATTTAATTTTATGATTATCTTATTCTTAGATTGGGAAAATGTTAGAATACGACATAATATTGAATTAACTAATCATGTTTAAACTTAATTAATAATTAAATAGCTAAATAATTTTTACTATTAATTTAATTATGTTATCAATGTTATGTGATTTAATTATAAAAATATAAATTAGTCTTTTTCTTATTTATTAGTTTTTACGATTAACAAAAGTAAAATCATATATCAAAAGGTATTATAAACAAAAAATGATTAAGGAAGAGAAATTAATTTGTTTCAAAAGTTTAAAACATGTCAATTTCATCAACTTATATGATATTTACGCATCAACTTATATGAAAAGCAAATAGAATCCAGGCTGGTTTGGAGCAATTTTCTCATTCATACTCAACTTGGAGGAACTGAAACACGCTTAATGTTGACTTTCAGTTTCACCGTTAAATAAAATAAAAGGATGCCACGCGTCCTTAATCCTCTTGTTTCCCCACTACGCTACCATAGAACTAGAAGCTGTTAACCAAGCCCCGGAATTCAGGTCTTCGTGTTGACTCACTAATGTAACAACTCCTACAGAGTGGTCAGCAGTGGACGGTTCGAACGACTCTGGTCCAACTTACGATATTATATTATCAATTTATCATACGACATTATATTATCATAACATAATTTCTTTTTTTGGAAGAATGAAATTATCATAGTATAATATTGTATGTACAAAAGCAGCGACTTGTTGACCGTTGATCAATTTGGTTAAGGAGTCTATTTCTAAGGTAGGGACCACCATCCAACGGACACGGTTTTCATTTATATAAGAAGGAAGACCGTCACCAAAATTGAAGATCTTTGAAAAGTTCCGCGTTTGACTAACGAGCAACGACCTACTACCAGTCTACAGCTAATAAACGAAACGATGTCATCGTCTTGTTTGAATCTTTCTCCCATTCCTATTCTTAAGCGCCTGTTTCTGTTCTTCTCTCTTCTGCCTTGAAACTCCTAGTCTCTCCACTCTCTCGTTCAAATTCCCCCCAAAAAAAACTATATGGAGAGAGGCGAACTGTACATAACAGTACCTAGTGTTTTCCGATGTCCGATTTCTATGGACATTATGAAGTCTCCGGTGAGTCTCTCCACCGGCGTCACCTACGATCGTTCCAGTATCCAACTCTGGCTCGATTCGGGCCACGACACATGTCCCGCCACCATGCAAATCCTCCCATCCAAAGACTTCGTTCCCAATCTCACACTTCGCCGTTTAATTAATATCTGGAACCAGTCTTCCGTCACACTCTCCGATCCTCACTTTTCTCTGCAGCCGAAGGTGAGTCTTTGGATTCAGACGATTGAGGCCAGGAAACAGGGCTTTCTGGAATCTCTGGTCAAAATTGTGGAGTTTGTGAGCCTTAGCGAGCATAACAGAAGATTCTTGGTCAGTTTCAACGGTTTTGTTGAAGTGATTGTTCGTACTTTGAATCAAGAACGCTCCGAGGTTCGAGTTTTGGAGTTGATAGTAACGGTTTTGGACTTAATTTTGGTTGAAAATGGAGTCAGGGAGAAACTGCACAAATTAGTGTTTAATGGCAACACAGAATGCTTAAATTTTTTTGTTTCAGTCCTGCGAAAAGGAGATCCGAAGTCGAAAATGGAAGCAGTTAGGGTTTTGGAAGCGATTTTGCTTGACAACGAATCAAGACGCGTCGTCGCAGAAACTCCAAAGTTGATACCGAATCTTATTGACGTACTCGAATCACAGAATGATCGCGACCTGAAAGACACTGTTTTATCGCTCCTTATTTCAATCGCGATGAATCGAACAATCAAGAATCAACTCGTCCAACTGGGACTGGTTAAACTCCTAGCAGCTACTCTCTCCGACCAGAGCGCTGCCGTTTCGACGGTGGAGAAGTCGTTGAAACTGTTATCGATGGCTTGCACGTGCAGCGGAGATGGTAGAACTGCTATAAGAGAGGAACCCGAATGCGTCGCTAGTATCATGGAGAGACTAATGAAGGTGTCCAAAACGGCGAGGGAGGATGCCGTATTGGTGCTGTGGAGCATGTGTTGCATGTTCAGGGATGGGAGGGTGCAGGATAAAGTGGTGAGGAACAACGGCATCACCAAGTTGTTGTTGGTGATGCAGAGTGAGGGTGAAGGGAACGTGCGGAAGATGAGCGGTGAATTGGTCAAGGTGTTGAGAGTTGGGTCTAAGATGAACGGTGGTGATTTTGACGGGGCGTTAGGAAGATACGAGACTAATACCACGCACATTATGCCCTGTTAGTGATTCGATTTATAGCTCGCAGTTGTAATTGGAGGAAAGAACATTTGCCGACTTGGGGTTTAGATAATTTTTCCACCAAGATGAGATGTTTACGTCGAGACGCTTTCGGGACTAACTCCGACTAGAAAATGTGAACTGAGCTGTGTTTTTTTTCATAAAAAATATCCACTATACGTGAAACAAAACATTCATTCTTTATTGTTTCAGAGTCGGTAGATTAGAAAAGTAAACTTGTTCTCTAACGAAAATTACAAGCCTCTCCCTCGTGTTTGTTTTTGTAGTGTTTGAAGCCATCTACAACCCAATCGTAGCGTTCAATGATATCATTAGTTCTAAAGATTTTAAAGGTTGAATACGGTGGCAAGAGCCTTGGTAAAACATTGTATCAATCGTAGAAAGCAAGGAACAACTTATCCTTGGTCCCTCTTGTCCATGTAAGTCAAATGGGAACAAGCTAATTTTTCTTGATTGGACAAGTTAATTTTGTTTTTGTTTTAATTATGCATTGATATTTTAGATACTTCATTATAAATTAATATTAAAATTTGAAATTACAAGGGAGTATTATTTAGAAATTAAACTATCTTATATTGTCTCTTAGTAACAGAGACGTGATCTTAATACAATATTTTGCAAATTATTATTGACGAGTTTAGTCTAACTGATAATTATAAATTTAAATGTATCTGCATTTTAGAGTATTGTCTTCCTATTCCTCAAATTTCCATACAACCTTGATGCCTTTAAGCTAGTCATCTCTTATAACAATTCACCATTTTGATCCCCGTAAATTATTTGGTTTATTTTAAAATCAACGAGTTAAATTTGAGTTGTTTTAAACTCAGTTCAAATCCGAAATATCCAATACAACCTGAGAAGTCCAAATTGATCTAAAGAATAATATCATTTTGATATAACTAACCAAAATAATATCACATTAATTAATACGGTTTGAGCTTGAAAGGAGTTAGGCCATGTCGACCGCCCGTTGTCAACCCTACACAAAGTATGCCTTAGCTTATTGATCTGTTAATGCCCACAACTTACATGCATGTCGCTCTTCATTTTCTATTGGAAAGTAAATATTTGTTGTATATTTAATTAGTTAAAGATGATTATTAATAGAGATAAACGTAAATTTGGTAAGTAGTCATTTACATTAATTAGAATTCCTAGCTAGGATTGGTAAGTTACTATACGTACGCATGTAAAAAAAAAAAAATCGATATAGATAAGAATAGAGTTTTCTCCATATTATTTCATAGTGTTATAGCAGCTATAATCTTTGAGAAATCGATATGTGCACGTATACCTTTGGGAAATGAGTGAGATGGGTCAGCCAAGAATAGTGATGGATCCCCCGTATTAATTACATGCACTGGGTAATCCAGAAGCGATTATCGTGTCATGTTTACTCAATAGAGAAAACTATGGCATTTGAGAGAAGGTCATGATCACTGCCTTTAAATCCAAAAACAAGTTAGGTTTCATCAATGGAACTTCGACGAAACTCGCGATAAACGTGTAACTCGATATTGATCTCTTAGATTTTCAATTAAATTGCAAAAATCCATCCAACTGAGTGTGGCGCACATGGAGACTGTGAAGGCAGCCCGGGATGACTTGAAGAAACGATTCTCAATTAGATAACGCACCACATATTTATGAAAGCCTATGTGGAAACATTTCTCTCTTATGTAGGATGAATTACTGATTAATTTTCTTGTAGAAACATCTATTTTCTCAGTAACTAAGCAGAGATAAGCATAGGTCTTATCAGAATAAGTTTTGGCATCTTATGTAAGTTGGCAGGATAAGAACTAATTTTCAATCAAACTTTTTCTTAGCCCAAATTTGGTTTGATTATAATTAAAATAATGTCATTTTGATATTTTTATTGCAAATATATTAGAAGTATTAATCTAACTATTAAAGTTTGTCATGTAATATCAACAATAAAATTGTATGATTATTACATATAAAGTTATTAATTTTACTTTTAGAAGTTGACTAAATTATTTTAGTTTTTAACGGAAAATTTCAAATTTTATTTATATTTTTATGAAAAATTTAAAAGTGAATTTATAAATACCAAAATTTCATAAACACCAGTAAAAATCAATAATTAAATAACTCAATTGGTTCGATTAGTTCAACCTTAAAATTTTTTAATTGTTTAACTTTTTGGTTCAATTTTTAACTTTATGGTTTAATTTATTTTAATAACTTTTGTTATTTAATAACTCGGGTCAGGCCAGGCTCTTTTTGTCATCCTTACTTATAAATCAATTAATTTTTATTTAATAATATCTTTTTTAATTATACTTCAAATTTTTTGATAGATAATTATAATTTCTTTCAATCATTTTTCAAAATTTTTAATTTTATTTTATTTTTAGTTAATTTTATGATGATCTAATCTAAACCTTTTAAACCACTTGTTTACTTTAAACTTCTTGTTTGTTTTTAAAACATTGGTAAAAATATTTCTTACAAAAGAAAATAACCAAGATAACGAAACAAATTTCCTTAAAAAAGAGTTGGTTAATTTCAAACATCAAAAACTCATCATCATCATCATCATCATTATTATTATTAATTCCATGTTTTTTATTAAATTTATAAACTTAATTTTTGTATAATTAAATATCTAAACTCTAAATTCCTAATTTATATAAGAATATTTAACGAAATACTAAGATATATAATATTCATACCCTTATATTTTTTTAAAGTCATGTCCTCATAAGTCATTTTACACATAAACAGCTAATACTAAACAGTTAATTTTACCAAACTTCTCTAATAAACAGCTAATGCAATCCGCTGGTCAAATCAACTGATATAATTAGCTATCAGCTAACAGCTAATGCAATCAACTGATTGCCAAACAAGGCCAATATGTTAAAGTTTGTGTTATGAACAGTGAAAAAAATCTAAAGAGGTAATGGGATAGTTCATAAGATTAGTCATGTTGACTCATTATAACCAAATGACAAAATGGACATAAAATATATGTATATCTTAGAGGTGGCTAGGGAATTTCATTTTCAAGCTTGTTTACCAATTAAGTTTTATGAAGAATATATTTTTTCATCAACTTACTTGATAGAAAGACTTTTACTGCCAAACTCTACAGAAAATCACCACATCAGATCCTATTTTCTATTAAGCCATCATATAGACATATGAAGGTTTTGGGGTAGGTCTGTTATGCTCACAATAATCAAAGACAAAAATACAAATTTGGAGCTAGGAGTAAGCGATGCATTTTTATAGGCTCCCTTTATAGGAAGAAGGATTAGGAATTATACAACCTTGAGAGGAACATTTTCTTTTCTTCACTAGACATTTCATTCTATGAAGATGTATTTTCTTTTGATTAAGATATTAGATAGGTTAGATAGACAATAAGAGACACATTAATTACTTTGGGACATTCATTTGAAGAGGTTCAAATACTCAAGAACAATGATGTTGAACTTTAACCTTAAAATGGGTAAAATGACACTATATCAGAGGAAAGAGGGAGTATAGGTGAAGAATATGGAGAAATTGTTTAAGAGAACAATGTGGAAGAAGATTATGGGAGGCAAAGAGTAACAACCAGATGACCAATACTTATAAGAATCGAACCCCCTTTTCAAGCCCCCATAATATGGAACCTTCTCAAATACTCTTTATCCCGTAGCTAATTATGTAACATTTAATATATTTTCTCATAGGCATCATATATTCTTAGTGGTAACGATGTCATAAATAAAGCCTAAAAATTATTCTAAGATGGTTAAGAGTGCAAAGTAGTGTGATGCAATGCCAAAGGAGATTTCAACTTTAGAAGTTAATAAGATTGTAATGGTTAAGAGTTTTCCACTCAGAAAGAGACCTATCAATTACAAATGGGTCTACAAAGTGAAATATAATTTAGATGGAACAGTGGAGTGCTATAAGAGTACTACTGAAGAAGAACAATCATGGTATTAGGAAGGAACTATTGTTAAATTTGACAGTACAAAACTGTTGTAGTATTGAAGAAGAACAATCATAGTATTTGGAAGCAACTGTTATAGTATGGAACAAAGTCTTCTTGATATATTCGAACTTTGATATACACATTATTTGATTACCACATGTTAATAAGTATTTATTGTTATGACCTCTTTAGTTGTTGGAGAACTCTTTTGATGTATTCATTAATTTATAGTAGATTACTTTTTGAACTAAGTCCTACAGTTTCATTTCTCACATTGAGAAGATTTTTATGTTAAAAATTTGATGTTCTCCCATTCGAAACTTTTTGTGCATTTATATCTGCTCTTTATATTTTCATTCAAGTAGGTTAAGGTTTTATTTATACCCACAATGCATTATAATATTGTTTCGTTTATTGTATTAAATGTCGCATTTCTCAACTTTCCCTACAGTTGCTTGTATGGACTATTGGATAAGTATAAGAAATTGTAAAATTCTGATTAATTAAGCTCATGATATATGAGAGGAAGATAAATATTTAACAAACATAATGAGTTTGGTGCAACATTTGACTTTCAATTGATAAAATGTTAAGAATTTTAATTTCATTATAAAAATATCCTTTAAAATGTAAAAGATAATATTTTTCTCAACAAACAATATTCTCTGATATATGAATAAAATATTTATCCATAAATGATTAGTTTTAAATGGCGTATATAGAATTAACTTATAAGTGATTAATTTCGAATGATGTATATGATAAATTTGATATCATAGATTATCTATATTTAGATTTACTATAGCTTCAAATTTCGAAAGGCCATCCGTAAACTTAGGGGGCCATTTGGTTCCACTTTTGTTTTTCTGTTGTTGTTTTTGGTTTCTGTTTCCTGTTTTAGGTTTCTGTTTTTTCTTTAAAAAACGAAAACCTGTTTGGTTGATATTTGTAATATAAAAACTGAAAACAAAAACCTGTTTGGTTCAAATTTTTAACAAAAAACTGAAAACAAGAACATGTTTGATTTTATTATCATGTTTCTATATTTTTATAATTATACTATTATGTGTAATAATTATAATATAATACGTTATATTTTTAAATTAATTAATTATCATTATAACTAAAATTAAATATATGCTAATCAAATATTATTAAAAAATTATATATTAATTGTATATAATAAAATTATATTACTTAAAAATTATATTAAATTGTTGTAATTAGTAAAATATGTCCATCTTATTACAATTATTAAAAACATAATAGTAAGATTATTTATGCACTCTTTCATTTCAACTTCAACTTAAAATTATAAGCCACTTCAACGTAATTCACAAACAAATATATTTAATATAAACAAGGCATTAAATGATGGCTGCTAAATGATGTTTGACAATCTACATGCTCCAGTCTAAGACTAGCTATGAGGACTAGCTCTGCGCATTAAACGATGAGATGAAAAAAAGCTATTAAGAATCAGATGAGGTAGCTATTGAGAATCAGATGAGGTATTCGTTTAAGTTTAGCAGCCGAGGAGGTGAAGCTAGCCGATTTCGGGTCTGCGCAGGTGGTTTCGGAGGGGGATACGATCACCAGCGTGGTGGGGATGCCTTACTACATGGCACCGGAGATTCTCATCGGAAGAGAGTACGGTGAGAAGGTAGACGTCTGGAGTGCGGGGGTGGTCTTGTATATTATGTTGGCCAGATTCCCGCCGTTCCACGGAGAGACGACGGTGGAGATTTTCGAAGCCGTGCTTAGAGAGAACTTGAGATTTCCACCAAGGGTTTTTGAGTCGGTGTCCTCCGGTGCTAACGATTTGCTAAGAAGGATGCTCTGTAAGAATGTTTCAAGGAGATTATCTATCGAACAAGTACTAAGTAAGCGTCTTACTTCTCATAAACTTCAGCTAAGCGTCTTACTTCTTATCGTATGATTTGGGTCCTTTTCGCTTATGATTTGGTTTGTGGGTTTTTGCAGGACATCCATGGATGGTGAATAGTTGAGAAATGCACTTGTGTTGACTGTTGCGCAGCAAACCTGAAGAAAATTGGAGGAATCTGCATAGCCTCTGTTGTATACTGTGTACATACAGCAGTGAATCGAGGAAATGTATTTGATGCATCCTTTCAACTGCTTTTGTGTTTTTGGCCAAGAAGATGCTTTCTTTTACTTGTTTGTAGAATTTTGTCTTAATGTATGCGAATCATCTGTGATGGAACAAATGGGTATAAAAACAAACCTGAAGCTGTTGAAGACGCAGAAGATGAAGTCGGCGTAGCGATTATGAAAACTGTTTTTAAAAATCACGAAAACGTTATTTTTACGTTTTC
>JANZLH020000020.1:657871-670240 GCA_026770325.2 Erythroxylum fimbriatum | reverse complement strand
GCAACTGACTTATCCTCAGTTTAAACAATTTCTTCAGAAGCAGTAACTAACTGTGAATCTAGACAATTTCTTGTTTTTTGTTTACTATGTCTTTGCACTTATACTTGACCCTTCTAATCCAAGAGTACTTCGGTAACTTGGGTTGCTGCTGAAAATTTAATGGAGAGTGTCTAGATTTTCGATTTTGACCCCTTTGAAACATCATTTATAATAACTTGTAACATTTTGGTCTTATGTGTCCGGTTACTCCACAAAAGTGACACGTAGGTATGAACCTCCGATTTTTCTTTGAGATTTCTCCTTGGACAGATCTGGTTTCACCAATTTTCTCATCATTCAACTTGGAACATTCACCTCTATAACCAACGCCTTGAAGGTTTCCTTTAGTCTTACCAATTTCCAACAACTTTTCAAGCTTTTTAGTACCTCTATTTAACTTTCTTATTTCCTTTTCTGTACTGACTAGCTTCAACTTTTTTTCATTAAGCTCATCTATTGTAGATAACAACTTCTTCTCAAGGTCTTGAATGGTGTTCTTCATGGTAAAGTTTTCTTCCTTCAACTTCTCATTTTTCTTACATGTTTAGACCAATTTAGCATACATTAACTCATAGGCTTAATAAATACCTTCCTTTTTTATCATCTTAAGTACTGTCATCATTGTCATTATATGAGGTTGAGCTTTGAGCTGACTCGTTTGCGTTTTTCTTGGAATTTTCTAATATACTCACGTTTTTGTCATCGATTGCTTCCTTCTTGGTTGCTGTAAAGCAAGTAACTGGACTTTTGCTATATAAAGCAACTAACGTAGCATTATTCACAGTTTTTCCTTCACTACCATACTCACTTCTAGATTTATTCTCACTTTAAGTGCTTGTATAAGACTTCTATTTTCTCTTTTTCAAAGTATTAGCACATTCCGCTTGCACATGTATAAAATCTTGACATTCATGACATTGAATTTTCTTCACTTTTCTTTCACCCTTTTGAGTGTTCCTTTGTTGTTTGAAATTACTATTTGATGAGCTCCCACCGTTTTGCCTAAAATCGGATATATCCTTCTTCACTTTCTTTAACCACTTACTGAAATTTCTTGCCAATAGCTCCATATCCTTATTCTCATTGAATTCATCTTCAAAGTCATTCATAACTTTACCAATCTTGATTTGCAATGGCAATCCTTTGCTCTTCTTTCGATTATCCGTCAATAAATTCATCTCAAAGTTGGTAAGAATCCAAATTACCTTATCCAAAGACAATTCAATGATATCACGGGCTTCTTTGATCGTCACAATTTTTGGTATGAATCTTGGAGGCAATAATCTCAATGTCTTCTTAACCAGCTTCAGGTTAGAGTACTTCTTCCCGAGTTGATGTGCTTGGTTTGCTATGTCACGTAGTCTCTTATGGAAGTCTCCAATGGTTTCATTCTCATCCATCTTCAGCTCTTCAAATCTCACAGCCAGCATCTGAAGTTATGAGGCTATCATAGATTTTGATCCTTCATGTATAGTCTACAAAGTGTCCTATGGTTGTTTCGCCCATTCACAAGCTGATATCATAACAAACCGACCTTCATCAATTACATTGAAGATGGTGTGCAAGGATTGAGAATTTCCAAGCGCTCTCTCTTCTTCAGCCCTTATCCACTCAGAGGAATCTTTAAGCACCATTTCTCCCTTTTCATTAGTCGTCAATGGATGTGTTCATTCATTTAAAACTGAGTTCCATGCCCTTGTTCCTTGTGCCTGAATGAATACTCTCATCCTTGATTTCCACGTAGGATAATTCGAACCATCTAACAACAGCGACCTAATAAGTGATGCCCCTTCTCTTATAGCCATAATTATGAAACAAGGATCTACACTGACTTGATGTTACCAAGTTCTGATTCGGTGATCCACTCTCATACCAATTGAAAGAACCGTAGGGGTGTAGTAGTTTCGCAAAAACTTTGATTTGACCGCAGTTACTTGTAAGGTTATGCCGCAATGTGTCCGTAAAAAAAATTATTATTATTTCAAAAAATTATTATGATTTTCGAATATTTTGGGATTTATTTATAAAAGATTGTTGATGAAAGTGTTTGGAAAATGATTGATTTCCAACTGTTTTGAAATTGTTTATAGCATTTTGGTTGTGTAAATGTTTGAAAATTATGATTTTTGTATGATTAAATTCTTTACTTTTGGAATCATTTAGAAATTTGTTATATATTCAATGACTTATGCAATGATTTTGGAAAATTGTTACAAAGGTTTAATTCCTGGTTTTCAAATGACTTGTGAAATTGATTGAGAAAGTTAGCAAGTATTGAATTTTATTGTTTCCGAATGTTTTGGAAAATGTTACAAGTTTTAAATGATTTGAGGAAGTAAGAAAGGTTCTGAAATTTATTGATTTTGTAATGATTTAAGAAATCGCTTAAATTGTTAAATTCGTTATTTTCGACAAATTTGATAAATTATTAAATTTGTTTTGGATGATTTGAATAAAAGAATTTTAATTGTTACATTCCTTAATTTTTGAATGTTTTGACAATATTGACATAATTGTTAAATTCACTGTGTTTGAAGGTTTTAAGCATTGTTATAATTGTTGCATTCTAGAATAATTGCGAATTGCTATGTGAGAATTGCTATGTGACATTACGTGCATTTTGGAAATGTCAATTTGTTTGATATGGCATTGTGTTTGAATCATCTGATGAGTTGCTAAAATTGTTTCAATCTTAAATGATTGAAATTATGTTATATGAATTGGTTTGATGTGAGGATATTTTTGAACGTAAATGTGTCTAGTATGACACTTTATGAAAAATTAAGTTTTGAAATATGCCTTCGGGCGTTCCGACCTTGTTCAAATATGATATGTGTTATGTGGGTTTGATTAGGTCCCCTCCGTAAGAGTCAGTGCACTGGTCTCAATTTGTAAAGGCTTCTCCCGCCTGCCCGCTAGTGGCATAGGAGTTCCGATTTCGGACTCCCCTCCGTTCACGGCTGCACAGAACCGCTATGCGGGAATGTGCAGTACGTTCTGTTAGGACCGACCCAAACCATTTGATGTGTTATGTGTTTTGTTTTGTTTATGTTGGTGATGCAATTTTTATATGTTTTGACATTGTTGTGATTTGCAAAAAGGAATATGTGAAAAACTTTTGAGAATTTGTGAAAAATAAGAAATCGAGAGTTTCAACCGTAAAAATTTGTGAAAGTGTTTACGAAAATTCTTGACTGATTTGAAAAGTGAAGAGTTGAGAAATAAGGATTTTGCAAACTTTCTATTGTAAAATTTCTATGATATGGCAAAATTTTTGAAAGAGACTTTTTGCTTATTTTTCGAATTATAATTATGTTATCCACTGAGCCATCGAGCTCACCCCCCCTTTCATCCCCATCTCCAGGTTATAAGCGGGAGTTCGGATGAAAGGACGTCAAGACTTCTGTTCGAATTTGCACATCTTGTATTTTGTGTATGTTGGATTTTGATTATGGTATTGTTTATGGCTTGGAAAGCTATTAAATAATGATGTATTTCATTTATGAGTTTATGTATGGGTTTTAAGTTTGTGTACGATTTTGGGATTATGTATTGATTGGAATCATAAATTGTGTATGGATTTGAGATATAGACTTGTGTATGATTATGGTATTAGATGATGTAAGCAAATTGTGGATTGTATATATGAATGTGATTGAGATTGAATATGATTGTGAGAATTATTGAAGTGTTTAGTTATAGGTTTGTGTTTGTTTCTACTGGAATTCCGGACAGGAGGTCCGATGATGGTTGTATGGTTGGATATGCTTATAGAAGTGTGTGATTTTGAGTTGCAGGTTTTGGGTTATATGAAATATAGCCGTTATACTGCCCAACTTTTGTTAAAAATTGGGTGGGGCTGGTTTGTATTTTAATCATGTGCGAGTTAATATGGTAAATGAAATAATCGGCTTTTGATTAAATTGATGAGTTATGAGGTGTGGTAGCATTTGAAGGAATAAGTTTGATTGAGGATAAATTTCCAATCAGAGAAAATTGGAAATTGTTTCGTATGAGTTTGAATATGTGCGAAAAAAAAATTATACCGATTTTCGAGTTTGGCTTAGTCTAAGGTTTCCAACGCGCTTCGACACTTGTCTAAGATTTTTGTTCCCGGATGTCGGACAATTTGTTTGGGTTGTTTTTTTTCGTCTTCCGCGTTTTCGTTTAGCTTCGCGATCCGCTTCGTTGATTTCGATTATGTTTGTGCTTTCGCATTCGCTTGCGATTCGATTTGCATTCGTTTTCGTTTCTTTGACCTTCGCCTTTGGTTTTCGTTCGGATCCATTCGTTTTCGTTTTCGATTTGGGTTTCAGACTTGTTTCGTCTGTCTTTCGCTTTTGTTTCGTTTTCTTTTAGCCGCTTCGTTTTTCGTTTCGGTTTCCGCTTGTCCGGTTGGGATCCGGTTTGAGATCGGGTCACAACATGACGCATCCGAACGTAATCAAGCGTGTGTTCCATGTGCCATTAAAGGTGGCATGCTTTTGACCTTTGGTATACAGGTGCCTTATACAACCAGGAAAGTGTGATCCTCTGGCACGTGTTGTTTTATAAATTTTGGGTTGTTTTTAGGGTCTTGTAAATTTATAAAGTGAATTTGTTTTTAACATTGGTAGTAACTAAAGTTTAACTTCAGAAAAACCACATAACTTTATTAAAGTCTTCATTGAGTGAATTTCAATACGTTTGAATTGAAATAACAGAGATCATGTGGTTTTGATATCTCATATGGTATGGTTATCGTTTGATATCGCATAATTATCATTATAGTTTAGATTTTTTGGGTGATAAATTCTTAAACAAAGTTATTTTGATAATGTATTCAGCACTAATATGTGATAATGAATATCTGCATGGGGATTTTGTATTTATGAATGGTAAATTGTCATATATTGTATGCGTATATAGAAGAATGTAAGGATAACATACGTGTGTGTCCCTTGTGCTTGTGGATCCATTTGGGCACTAATGAGAATGTAGTCACCATAATGACTTTTCACATTAGTAATTGAATTATTCCACTTGTAGGTTTGGGGATGTTTCTGGTTTTGTGTTTGGTCATTCTGCCACAGGTGTTGGCTTTATATGAGACTTTGGCATGTGTATAAAGGTATAAGATGGAGGAAATCTATTACTTAAGTGATTTATTCACCCACGGGTGGTAGAATCATAAAAGTTAATGGTTTCCATTATGATTGCTTTTACATGGAGGTCTTATCTGTATGTATTATATATTCTACTCATAGGTGTTTTATGATATGTGTGATAAGATGCTCAATACAAATACTACTTTATGGCTTTGAGTATCCATGCCATCCTACAAATGTGCTGATCATTTACATTATTAATTTTCCATTCACCTTCTATGTAAATAATAACAGTGTCATAATTGAAACCCTCACTGGATTCAATTTCAAGAAATGAAAGCAAGATGTAAAGTTTGTGTTGGAGATGACAGATATTAGCATAGCCATAGTCAAGGATAGGTCTTTTGCACCTACATATATTAGCTCAAAGGCTGAAAGAGCAATGTATGCAGTCTAGAAGGTCAAATAGGACGTGTTATTTGACCATAAAGAGATCCATTTTAAACCATCTACGAAGTGGACTTCCAAAAACGAACATAGTAAAGGGTTTCCTCAATCATGTCTCATAGAGATATAAGGTATCATAGAGATATAAGGTATCATCTAATGCTGAAATATGTACCTTATTAAAGGAATTGTATTATATGAGATATATAAGAGCAGGGGGAGTGAGAGAATACATAATTATGATGATCTACCTTTAGAATAAGCTAGGGCGTTACTTATTTATATTCCTAATGCTTGTATAGTTCACCAAGCTCTAAATACACTTCCATTATAGTTAGGTATTGTGGTTACAACATACAATTCTCATTGGCATTCCATCTTCTACATGTCCTCGTATTTGGTGTGATAATTTGAGCGTTACTGCCTTAGCTGCTAATCCCATCCTTCATTCCAAATCTAAACATATTCAAGTCGATGTTCATTTCATCCGAGATCGTGTGACTTCTGGCCAACTCATAATTGAGTATGTCTTCTCCACAGATCAGTTTGCTGACACACTCACGAAACTCCTTTCTCATACCGATTCTAGGCTTTGTGCACCAAGCTCACCGTGACCACTACCCCGCTAAGCTTGAGGGGAGAGTATCAGCCTAATCCTATCAGCTACTAATTCAGCCCACTCATTTATCATAGCTCAGCAACTTCTTCATTCCAGAATCTTCGTGTAACTGTCTTAACAGTCATTTTATCTCTTTTATTCTTCCTCTGTATTGATATTGTGCACCTTCACTACCAATATAAGTATAAGTCATCTTTGTCCTTGCATAGGAAGGTAAATTGCATTATCTTTCTTTTCATCTTCATCTCTTTCTCTTTATTTTAGCTTTATTATCAACTTCACTATAAAGAGTAGCTCATTTGGCCTTTTAGAAACTACAGCTTTGACGAGATTACTAGAGATCCATTCTTAAAACATATTGAAATTTAAGGATATTTAACTGATAATTGCATTATAAAAGATACTACCTAACGAATTTGAGGGATTTCATGGGGATTACTTGCGAAAGATCTACCTGAAGACTGATTTTTCAAGCAAATACTTACTTTTCTTTTTTTTTCAATTTGGATATAATATACCATTCTCATCATTTTTATTATAATATTTTTGTGTTTTTGAAAATAATCAACATAGATTTGAATGTCTGTATTCATTAGAAAATGTGTAAGGACGGTGAAAATCACGATAATTAAACTTAATTATGAAAATAAAGCTTTTGAGAGAGCAAATTTAATCGCTTTCGATCAACAAACCCCAACCGCCACAATTTGCATTTTAACAATGTAATTAAAGCTACTGCCTATTGAGGCATTCTTCAAAAACACTACTGAGAGAACGAAACAAAATGTTTTCTATGAAGACACGCCAATTGCTACATTTGGACACTTTGTGGTCCTCATGCTTATAAATAGTCTTGAAATATTTAAGTGTACTTTTACCTTCTAATTTCTTTATTTTCATCAATATATGTATTTAAAGTATTCTAACTCAAAAATTAGCAACAAAAAATTTTACGATTCTATCTTCTGCGTTCTAAGTATAATTTAAAGGTAAAGTTTCTGATTCTTTTAATATATTTTTCTCTTTGTTTTTTATTTTTAATATTAGATATTAAATTTTTCTATTTATTTTTTTCCTCTATCACGGATATAATACCATTTATATATCTTTGTGATATATTGTGAAGCTGTTGGAGTTTGGTTGTGCCTGTATATTTTTTCCAGTTCTAAACATATAAAATTAAGTATATTGTCGATTTATTGGGGCCCTTTTTTTATTTCGCCCATGGCCTATAAAACGATAGGAACGACCCTGACGGTAAGGGGGCGCTACAGAGACGAAATGCTCATACTCTTAAGTAACCAACAAAGCCATAGAAGCTTAGAAGTAGTATCAACAACAGCTCGATATTTAACTTCGGTTCTAGATCAAAAGATAATGATTTGGTTCTTACTACTCCATGAGATAAGAAAATCACTAAGTAAGAAGCATTAATCAATAGTAAACCAACGGTTTGTGAGATCACCAACTCAATCAACATCTGAATAACCTCATAGTTGAAGAGAAGATGAAGTAGAGTAAAGAAGATCATGAAACTAGGTGTCTTTGATGTAGTAAAGAATTCAAAAAACAGTTGCATAATAAGAAGTGCATGGAGTTTTAATAAATTGATTATCGATGCAAACAACTTAAGCAAGTATATATGAGTAACAATAATATAAATAAGATTGCCAAAAAGCTAACAATAGTTACGATACAAAGTAATGTTAGGAAGAGGAGAGCCATCTAAAGCAAAATGAAGAGCACTTACTTCAATAAGAGTATTTACAATTATAGTATCAATAGGACTTGCATGAGAAATAACATTAGTATTATAATTAGCCTAAGATTAATTATATCCCCTAGAATTATAACTTCAAAACGTAAGAAATAGGTCAAATGTTCGTGGTCTTTCATCTTGAATTAGCACGTGGGTCAAAAGGTGGGGACTTCAAGTAGCTTATGCGAGTGCGTGTAGACTGTGATGAAGGTTCAGTCATCGGCGTTAGAGTTGCCTTGGTCGGAGAAATCTTTCAGTATCTTCAAAAAAGAATTAAACAACATATCTGGTCCATGGTAAAGATGATTGCAATTTAAAAAAAGAAGGATTAATTAGAATAAAATATAAGAACCACCAAAGAATAATTAAAAAAAAACCCTTTACCTATAAATTGAATCCACCTTATTTACTTATACATAAAATATTAAACTAATTAAAAAATTAAATAAAGAAAAAACTAATTAGAAAGAATCTAATTAGTTCTTAAGTATATTTATATTAATTACAATATAGACTATCATTATCCAAAAGAAGGAGAAAAAGAAAGAGACATTTTCAAGTGGAAGAGGTGGCATAGAGTTAGTAAAGCTTCACTTATATCCACAACAAATACTTAAGCTAAGTACTTATAATTAAATATAGTGTATATTGATATCAACACTACGTTCTTGCCGTTTTCCCTTTCAATGATGCCAACCTAGACCACCTTAATTGAAATTAGCCAAGTACATAACCCGACTGAATATCAAAATTTTACATACTTGAATTCCATACTTTGGTATTGAAAGTCCGGAAAAAAAAAAAAACTTCATGCAATGGATGAATGCGAACATAAAAATATATAATAACCATAATAAGTTGAAGAAATGAAGAATAAATCTCAAAATTGATTTTGCACATGTCGTGCTTAACAACCCTTCATTAATTGCATGGTATAGAGTTATGCTTGGGCATTCATTTAGGTTCAGTGCAGATTTTCTTTACCTAATTATGGCCTAGCTAGATTGTTAATTAGTTGATCAAGTTTCAAAAGCACTTTTGGTTCTCCTCCCATTTTGGATCAGCATCAACAATAGCATGAGATCGTATATCAGTTTCTTTTAATTAATGGTAATCTGGTAATCATAAATTTCCTTTTTTTTTTAATTTGTGGTAATCAAGAGTACAGTCTGTTTGCAAGCAGCAGAAAATTGCTGCGCAAACAGAAAGAACGAAAAGTACAACATTTCCAGTTTGATAATCAGAAAACCTTTTCTGCTTTTCCCCATTGATTCTAGTTAATAAAATACTTATGTCTGGCTCCTTCAGTATTATATACTGTATAGCTAATCCTTAATTATATAGCTAACTGGATACTTTCATGTGTACGTGCCATCTATACATGGATCTCTTTTCCAGTTTCTCCAGTGCCCTGATTTAGTAAAGAGCAACTAGCTATAAAACTTCCTAATTTGGATATGTCCACAGTGCCTGTTCAACAACTAATTTCACAGAGTTCATAAAAAAAAAGTTCAAGCTCAAGAACTAAAACTTAGTGAAGCATAACCAAAAAAACAAAAGGTTTAATGTGTTTCAGAAACCCTTCATCTCAAAAGATAGATATCTGAAGTTGACCCTTGACGCAGCAAACAACGAGTTCTTAGATTTCTGTCAAGAACGCTAACCATACAACTATATGATTCACTCAGGGCTCTGAAGTTAACTGAGAAACGTTCACATCCCTTTTAATTAAATACATTATCCTTAAGTCAAATTGACCATGTTCTTGAGAATTATTGTGTCCATTTCATTATTGCCGTCCAAATTAAAAATAAAATTTACAAGCTAATATTGAAGTCAGTTACATTGCGTACCAAAACATATGATGCTGATTTCGAACATCCAACCGTCGAGTTTATATGTACAATTATATCATGCAACGATTCGTCAATAAATGAGATCTTTTTTTTTTTGAAACGTTGTTCTGTGCGCTCAGCGCCTATTATTCATATCCAAAGATAAAAACGTCATACAAAAAACTCAGCAGGCATACCCCCCATTCGAAACCAGGCATAGAATCAGCCGCCCTAGCTATCTTATGAGCAACCTGATTCGCTGATCTCTTCACAAAAGCGGTAGAAATAAAATGATGCTCTTTAAGAAGAGCTTTGCAATCATCGATAAGCATTGAAAAATAGGACGGAAACGGACAGTTTTGCGAGGATGTCATAGCTTTGGTAATAGTTTGACAATCCGTTTCCACACAAATCGAAGAGAAGGCAAGGCTTTTTATCCAGCTTAGGGCTTCTCGATAACACAACACTTCTCCAATTAAAGGATCCTTCCAACCCGGCATAAGCATCATCTTTCCTTCACAATTTAACCCATTACAATCTCGGATCACCATTCCTAAGCCATAGAATCCAGAAGACAAAAGCGCCACATCAACATTGCACTTAAAATGGGTTGGTAGTGGGGCTTGCCATTTAGGATGAGATAGTTGAGTCGTTGAGGATGTAATTATGCGGCGGTGTTGAGCAGATTGCCACTCTAAAAGCATGGTGGTGGCTCGATGAAGAATGTTGGATGGGTCCTGGTGTTTTTGCTTCCAGACAACTTCATTGCGTGTATTCCAAATACTCCATAAAATCATGCAAACTTCCTCTGCTTTTGCCTTAAGACAACCGGCCATAATAGAAGCAAGCCAGGGATATATGGTTTCCGTAGGAGACACGTGCCAGTTCACCGAATACATACGCCAAAAAGAACTAGCCACATCACAATGAAGAAAAATGTGGTCTTCATCCTCTTGAGCATGTCCACATAATGGGCAATTATCCTCAATATCAATCTGTCGCTTCTTCAGATTTGCTCTGAAAGGGAGGGCCTGTCTCAAAATACGCCAGATAAAAAATTTGATTTTACCTGGAACTTGCATCTGCCAAAGTTTCGCCCATGGAAATCCAACGTCTCTTAGTTCCAGATTCGCATCCTCCATGCCCATGCGATATCCTTCTTTCACTATGTACTCACCTTTATGGTTCAGAGTCCACATCCACTCATCCTTGCATCTTGAAAAGCTGAGTGGTATTCGGAGAATAAGGTCAGCATCTCGTTGATCAAACGTTGCCCTGATCATGTCTGCATTCCACCGATGATGTTGGGTGATGTTTGTACATATGGGTCGTCCACATCCATTAGCCATGGGTCCCTCCATATATGAATTTGTTGTCCATCCCCTACTCGTCTTCGGCAACCAGGAATGAGAATTGTCTTGTCCTGATGGATGCTTCTCCATATTTGACTCGGATTGTTGCCCAACTCTGCTGAGAAGAAATCAGTCTTTGGGAAATATCTAGCTTTAAGAATGGTTGCTGCAATTGACTCCGGGTATTTGACAAGTCGCCATCCTTGCTTTGCCAACAGAGCTAAATTAAATTGCCTCAAATCCCGATATCCCAGACCTCTATAACTCTTTGGTATAGCTAACCTCTGCCATCTTAGCCATCGTATACCCTTACTTTCACGTCCTCCATTGTGCCAAAAAAAAATCATTCATCAACCTCTCTAGCTCTTTACAAGTATCCATTGGTAATAAAAATAGGGACATCAGATAGTTCGGCATAGCCTGTGCAACTGTCCTCAAAAGTATATCCTTACCAGCTTTCGATAAAATTTTTGTCATCCACCCTTGGAGCCTCCTTGTAAGCTTTTCGACCACATAGTGAAAGACTTGGCGTTTATCTCGACCTATAATAGACGGCATACCCAAATAGTTTGTATGTCCTGCAATCTCCGCAACCCCCAAAATTTGACAAATCACAGTCTTCATGAGAGATGTAGTATTAGGAGAAAACGAGATACTTGATTTGTCAAAATTTATTTTTTGACCTGATGCGTGCTCATAAAGCTGCAGGATAGTTTTCAGTTTTGTTGCCTCCTGTTGTGTAGCCCGAACAAAAAAGATAGCGTCATCTGCAAAAAACAGATGAGACACCGGAGGAGCACCTCTTGCAATTGTATTTCCATGAATGTGTCCTTGTAACCCTCAACCTTAGATAGCAAGAAATTGACAATTCACGCAGAAATACACCTTCACCAGAGAACAACACACAGTTTGACGAGAAGAAGGGAGAACGCTGGTGAGAAATTAAGAAGGGGAGAAGATAACCTAATTTCACTTTGATTTTAAACAGTGAAGGTGACGATACTTGTGTTTTGCCTTTCTTTTATTGCACTAAAATATTTACAAATATTTTAATTAAGATATTCATTTCTAACATTTTAACTAACAAAATTGTTATTAATATATCATAATAAGAAGAATAATAAAATTAATAAATTGCATAATAATATGCATAAAATTAATAATAATGAGGAATTTATTAATAATAATAATAATCATCATAATCATAATAATCATAATCATAATAATCATA
>JANZLH020000020.1:631240-643321 GCA_026770325.2 Erythroxylum fimbriatum | reverse complement strand
AGCAATAGATAAACCATGGTATATAGCACGAAGTTCAGCTAGCATGTTGGTTGCATGCCCAATGAAACCCGAGAAACTAACCAACCACCGCCCATGTTCGTCCTTGATCAAGCCACCAAATCCTGCATCTCCTGGGTTCCCAATCGAACTCCCATCCACGTTAACTTTGACAAAGCCATTAGTAGGTGCTTGCCACGAAACCCATCTAGGTTTAGGTATATTGGCATGATCCTCCGCAGGAAAGGCCATTTAGCACTCACTAACGAGCCTGACATACCATCTGTATTGTACAATAGTAGACATAACCTGATGTTGGATAAGCTCTTTGTTTCTTATGCACCAGATAATCCATGCGCCAGTAATGCCCTGTTCTCCTTGGATGATGAGAGTTCTAGATTGACGTTTGGATTCTCTTAAACGACCCGCCCGGCCCATTAACATCCCTATTCCGGGATGATGAGAGTTCTAGGTTGACGTTTGGATTCCCTTATACGACCCCACTCCTAATTAAATGAAGGTTCTCCGGTAACCATTGTTTGTATCTAATCTAATTAGCCTTTTGAATTTCCATACTTTATTGAAAAAGAATTGTCAATATATAATATTGTTTGATTGAAAAAAAATACTTTTAACTTGTATATTTTTTTTTTCTGATATCAAGTAAATGAGGAAAGGAGGAGAAAAGGAGATTGAAGTGGAATTTGGTAGGAATTCAATTTATGAAATAGGATATAAATCACGAAGCAAAGTGATTAAAAATACAACAACAATAACTAATATGAATTCAGCTGAAGCGCCAAATTTAAGAACGAGAAGGATATACAACAATACCCTTTAGTTGTTAATTTATCTAATAATTATTTTATATTTTTTGCACTAATTTTAAATTAAATACAGATTTAGTTTAAATAATCTTAATTTTAATAAAAAGGGACAAAAATAAGTCATGATTTGAAGTTGTAATAATTATTGCAATTTGTAAAATTTTTTGTATTTATTATTTATTTATTTTAGTTTAGTTTTTAGATCATTAAATAAGGTAATTAAGTATTTTTCACTAAGAGTACTACAACAATTATAATATTATTTCTACCACTATACCGTGAAATTACTTATCTCTTATTATGCAAGTAATAACAATAAATTTTATTTTTACTTAAAGCTAAATGACATTTTGGCGAACATTGATATTTAAAGGGTAAAAATGATTAATTTAATATTGATTCGTTAGTTTTTAATTGAATTCTAATTTTTTTATTATTAATTCAATATTTATTAATAAAATGAGAATAGATCTTAACATCTTATCTTGTTTTTAATAAATAACAAAATTTTAAATTTTAATTAAAAATTAATACTGCTCTATTTTTTCAAGTATTTTTCAACCCTATCCATTCCAAACCCCTCAAACCTGTTTAATGTTTTGATTTTTCCTTTTGAACAGTTTTGAATATTTTGATTCTTCTTCCGTTTCTTTTTAAACTATCTAGCATTGTGGGTTTAGCTATTTGCGGATATTCATATGCTATTTATTTGTACAAATTAGTCTTTGTCATTAGCCATGAGTAGTTGTATAGTAAATTAGGAAGTGGCAATCTAGATTTTGACTTACATGTGGTCATTTGTACTTATGATTTTCACATGTGTTTATTGTAGTGTCCATTTTAAGATTTAATATTAAATATGTTTCCTTTCTCTAGTAATTTTAGAGTCATTTAGGGATTTGATAAGCTTATCTTTTATAGATTGTGTTAGGTATTAGGATAGAAGTGATAGCTTTGACTTCAGATGATAAAGTAAGGGCTAGTCCTTCAATGAGTTTTGGATTTAGGAGAAGAAAAGATGTTACTAGATTGCAGAAAAGTTTTTAAAACATCGAGATCCATACAGGGAAGTCATTGAAATTACTAGAGATTTTAAATAAATATAAGATTCATATAATGTGAATCAAAGAAAAAAATGGATGGAGGCTAATGCGAAAGAGATTAATGGGATCAACGTTGACATTTAAGGTGTTTGAGGCAACAGAATGAGATAGGTATCTTGGTTATTAAAAAAACTCGTGCATCATGTTGTAAGAGTAAAGAGATCTAATATTAAGGTTTTGTCCTTAAAGGTTGTGGTGAAAGGTGTTGTTTTTAATATGGTGTGTGCTTATGCACCTTAAGTAGGGCTACACGAACAACTTAAACGTCAATTCTAGGAAGATTTAGATGAAGTGATTCAACACATTCCCTCTCACAACAAAGTTATTTTAGGAGGAGATTTTAATGATCATATAAGAGCAATCTTGAATAGATATTAATGGGCTTATGAGGGTTTTGGGTATGAAGATAGGAATGATAATGTGACTGCTTTGTTAAACTTCACCGTAGCATTTAAGTTGGTGGTAGCTAACTCATTTTTCAAGAAAACGAGGAGCATCTAGTAACTTTTAAGAGCAAAACTGTGAAGAATCAAATTAACTACTTCCTAGTAAAATAGAGCGATTGACCTAGTTGCAAGGACTGTAATCTGATACCTAACACTTGCTTGCAACTCAACAAAGACTGTTAGTTACGAATCTTATAACTAAAAGTTGGAGAAAGAAGGGAAGTCCTCGGAGCTATACTAGAGTTAGATGGTGAAATCTGAAAAGGGATACAATACAACAACTTAAGAATAGAGTAAGATATAGAGAATAATGGAAATTGGAAGGAGATGTTAACCAAATGTGGGAGAGAGTCGCAAATCTTTTAAAGAATGTAGTAAAGAGACCTTGGGTTTTTCTAGAGTTAAGATTAAGAAGAATGCTTATAAAGCACTATTAGATAGCTCCAGGGGGAAAGAAAAGATAGTTAATAGAGAATTATAAACTCGTAAAGAAAGAGATGAAGAAGATAGTCTCAGAAGCTAAAAGCAGAGCTTACTAGAAAATATACCAATGATTGAAAACTAAAGATGGAGAAAAAGATATATTTAAGTTAGTGCAAACTAGGGAACGAAAAGTGAGAGACTTAGATCAATTTTGTTATATAAAAGATGAAGTAAGGTGGTGCTCGTAGCTGAAAATGACATTAAGAGAAGAAGTACTTCTATAGCCTTTTTAATGAAGATGTAGATGAAATCTCTTTACGTGATCTTAACACGCTTTATAGGTATCATAACTTTACTTTTTGACGACAGATCACAAGGGAAAAAATAAAAGAGCTTTGAGGGAGATGAAGATTGAAAAGGTAGTAAGGCTTGATTAGATACTCGTAGAGGTGTGAAAGAGCCTAGGCGAAGATGGTCTTACTTGACTAGCCAAGCTTTTTGATGTGATCCTTAAGTTCACCAAAATGCTAGTTAAGTGGAGACTTTGTGTTGGGCCCCGAAAATTTTTTTCCTTTATTTATTTCTTTATTATTCTTTTGTCTATTCCTTAATTTTGCTTTTAATTGTTTTAATATTTTTAGAGATGAGTCTTATTTATTTTAGTAGTATTAAAAAGGGGAATTAGGAATTAGAATTAGACTAAAGTGTTAGAATTAGGATTAGATTATTAGTATTGGGCTTATTGATGGAAGAAGAGAATTAAGGGCTTTGGAAGAATGGGCTTAAAGAGTTAGTGGAATAAGAAGAAGGAGGATTAGAATAGGTGGGTTGTTGTGTGATGGGCTTATAAGTGAGGAGAGCCCAAAAGCTTGTTAGTAATGACCAAAACTATGTAGTTTTGGTAGTAGCTTTTAAATGAGTTATAAATGAATAATAAGAAGGAAAAGAGAAGTGAAGTTGTCGTAGACATAAGAAGGAGAAGAGGAAGTTGCCGTGAAAATAGAAGAGAGGAGAAGAGAGGATCGTCTATTTAGTAACCACAATATCTGAATTTGTGTTATTCCTTTATTGAATTTTCTGTTCAAGTGCAATGAAGAGCATAGAATATTGAGTTAAGTTTCGAGCAAATCAAAGTACTATTAGCTAACGAATGTAAAATTAGTTTCACATAAAAAGATTAGCAAAGCCCAAACTGAGGATTCAAAATTTATGAATCTTATTGAGGAAATTGAAAGTTGGTAATGAATCTAAATTTTGAGTTTGAACAGGAAAATAATACCTTGTGATTGTAATATGAAGTTTGTGTGCACAATAATGAGTAAAAGATTGTCAGAGATAGCACAAATAACAACTTATGTTATACATCCTAGTAGGAATATGATGAAATAATGTTGATGGCTATGGATGTAAAAATAAGTGATTACATGTAATTGTTTCCAACAGTCTTAACTGTTGGACATACGCTTAAAGTTTATATTTTGGAGTTCATAGAAATATGAGGTCAATGCTTAGTTTTAATTAACTTGAAGCATAACAATCCATATCATAGTGATAGCGTTAGAATATCATATGAGGTGTTATACGACAGAAAGAGTCAACCGGCTTTATATTTGGGTGAATAAGGCCTAAAAATAGTTTAAGGCCAGAAGTGATAGGAGATGTTGATGATAAGTGAAATTGATGTGTATTAGAAATTAAGTGACTCAAGAAAGACGAATGAATTAGGAAGAGCAACACCGAAGATTTGGAATAAAGTGAGATAGACACATGAGTTAAGTGTATTAACACTAAAGAGATGTGAATTATCAAGCAAAAGATGAATTATTTTTTAGAGTATCACCTTGACAAGGTGTGCTCAGGATGGAAAAAGTATAAGCAAAGCTCGACATAAAATGGTCCACATGAAATTCTTTTAAGAATAGGACCATTAACATATGAGTTTGTATTACCAAAAAAAGATGTCTTAAATGCATGAAGTGTGATATGTGAGTGTGATAAGAAATAGTGATATGATCTAACCCAAATGTAATGTCAGCAGTGACATGATCTTACCCAAATGTAATGTCAGCAGTGATATGATCTTACCCAAATGTAATGTCAGCATTAGAAGTGAAAATTTTGAGTAATCTGAAATATATTGAGGAAACAGACAAGATTGTGTGATATTCGAATAAGTAACTAGAAAATTGATTGCTTCCATTGACTATAGTCAAGTGGAAGAAGTTACTCGAATGATGAAGTTAAATGGAAAATGGAAGAAAATATGAGGAAAATAATACCCCTGCCTTTCTGATCAATCATATAAGAATTTCGAGGATAAAATATCTTTAAAGAGGGGAGAATTGTAACATCCTGTTACCCATGATAAGACTTGAATAATGAATATGAGAAATTATTGAGAAATTAGAAAGTACAATTCATGCTTATGCAAAATATGGCACACATATACACGTGAATAATGAGTTTTGCACATTAATGTGATTATAAATGCATTCATTGACATTTTCTAGGTATAATTGAGTTATTAATGCGATTAAAATGTGATTTGGCAATTTTGGTATATTTAGGGTATTTCAAAATTTTTGATGCATTTTTTGAAATTTGAGGTATTTTAGAATAAAAAATGTTGAAATTCGACCAATTTTAGTCTGGCACGTGGACTGATTAAATATTGACAAAGGGCTTACGTGCATGGTGACATGTGGTAGTATAGAACAGTGACACATGTAATACATGCAATATAGCCACGTAGTCTCGTTTGAGTAAGGAAAGGTTACTGTACCTCGTTTGTTCTTCACTGGAATCACCAAAACACTCTTCTGGTTATTCATCAGTGAATAGCAAATTTTTATTCTTTTTGTGTGAAATTGACTCCCTCTCATTGCCCGAACTATTGTTGAATCAAGTAAGTGACTTTGATGATGTTTTACTGTTGTTGACTTTGTACATGAATTTATTCATGATTGGTTTGAAAAGTGTAGTCTCGGTGATGAATGAATCAAATGAAAGATTTGTGAAATAAGAAATTGTCCGGAATGAAATAGGTTTTGTTTTGATATGCAAAAAGTTCACGAAAGTTGATGTAGGAATATATATACATATATATGCTCAGTTCTGGTATAGAGAAAAATGCATGTGGGTACTGTTCCAGTGTGAATATGTGAAGTGTTAATAGAAATGAATTTAAATGAGTTTAATGATATGAAATGAAGATTTGTTGAAGTCGTGTTATAAAGTTGATAAAATGATTAAGTGTTTCATGAAATGAAAGTGTAGAAAGGTGGAAATATGTATCAGATGAAAGTAGATAGAAGAAAAATTGCAGAAACTAAAATTTGCATGTATGAGAATCGAATTTTTGATGTTTAAGTTTGAATCTTGGATTTTGATTTATTTGTGTTGAGTTGAACCGAAAGGGAAGAAGTATAGATGATTTAAGTAATAGTTGAATAAGATTGGAATGTGAAAATCTGGAAAACAATGGAAAAAAAAGGAGGAGAAAGAAAATCGCAGTTTGGTGAAGAAGAAGAGAAGCACGATCGTGACATCGCTGAAAATTTCGGAAAGAATGATCGTGCTTCAACACTATCGTGACTTCGCAGTTGCAGGTGGATCTCGCGGTCGTGCAGACGCACGATCTCGACTTTCAACGTTTTTCTGAAGAGAGTTTGCTTCTGAACATCCTTTGATATTTTTGTTATAACTTCTTCACCCGATGTTCAATTGACTTGATTCTTAAACCAATTGACTCAAAACACATTGTTCTTCAACTCCACCAAAAATTATAGGCATCAAAAATCATTTGGAAGGGATTGATTGATTTAATTGGAATGAAAATGATGAACAATTCTAGAACTACATGACTGGAGTGTTATCACTAAACATGCTTCGGTATTTTGACAATAGACGAGCACATTAAGCGATAGTGTCCAGACATTGCTGGGATAGCAAGGCAATAACTATCTGGAATGTACTGTGAGTCAACCTAGGTCTTATTTAAGTGTTTGTTATATTTTTAATTTTTGTATTGAATTATTATTGATAAGAATGATGTGAAAGTGTTGATTCCGGACAATATATGTCCGAGGTGTGTGATGCATGTGAAAATTATTAGAAGTGTTCCTTATTTGTGAACCCGATGAAATATGTGACTTAATTGTTAAATGCTGGACCACGGCCCAATGATAAATGTGTTATGAACGTGAATGAGAATATGAAAGAAATAAGTGATTCTCAACTCAAATGTTGAATGCCGGACTAAGGTCTGATGACATGTGCAAAGTGGAAATAAGTGACTAATTGAAAATATGCGAATGTGATACATTCTATTACATGAATGCATGAAACATAAAGGCAGTTGTGATCAAGTAGCCAGTCTGAAAGAGCTTAAGCTCAGTATTCTGCACGTAGAGCTTTTCTCCATGATTTCTGTTTCTGACCGAGCCCAATGGGCCAGTATCTGTATCTGTATGTGAAAGGCACTCGGTCACAACAAAATAATAAATGAAAGTGAGTCTCATGTGCATTGCATTATAAGTGATATGTGTATTTTTAAATGATTGAAATGATCGATTCGACTGTTCTGAATGCGATGCTATATGTTAAATGAAGTGATATAAAATATGTGAAAAATATGATGTGATGTATTATGTGATTGAGTAAGCCATCGAGGATGGTCACTCGCTGAGTTTGCAAAAACTCACCCAAAATTTGCAATATTTTTCAGGTCCAGAGGAATTATTCAGTTAGGTTAAGTGGAATATAGCCACTGAGATTAGATATGGATTAAGATCAGGATTAGTTTGCATCTGCATATGTCTTTAGTGATTTTGTTTTTGAATTATGTTCCGCAAGAATTGTACAAAGTGTATGTGAATGATTTGGTAATGAAATTACATTATGTTTGCAAGTGTTTTGTATCTGAAATAGGCCCAAGTGGCTGTTTAATTGTAGTGTTTGTAAAATAATTGTAACACTTGCAAATGGAAATGTTTAAAAATTAAGTGGGCTCGATTTGATTAATGATTTCCATATACGTGTACATTGTTTTAAAGAAACAAACATTTGTAATGAATTTTGACTGAATGATTGTTCTAGCATGCCACCCTTGCGGGGTACGTACTCGGATATCACCTTGGATGTCGGATACGTGTCTTGCGAAAGTGGGGTGTTACATCAGAGGTAGTATCAAGGCATATCAATCCCTATACGAGATAATCTGTAGATATTAACTTAGACGATTACTTATACAATCATCACAATGATAATTTCTGTATACATAAAATTAATTTTTCAAATAGATTTCCTATATAGGGTCAATTTAGTGAACTTGTTCTCTAACAAAAACTTACACATTTGTTTAAATATCTTTATACTTTAGTATGTGAAATCAATTACTTCACAAGGAAAAACATAACATGTGATAGTCTTTTCACGCTCTTTTAATGTCTAATCTTAATAGAAACAATGACTAAGAACAATTTAGAGATAATACATAAATGTAATATATATCTCATAATTATGATCTCATCATAATTTCTTCTACAAGTATATTTTTCCTGAGGACTTCATCATTGGTAATTGTAAATTACATCGTGTTTTAAGGCATAGTTTGATATGTGTTTAGTTATTAGTTCGATCATTTAGTATGTGTTTAGGTTAGAATTGTGCCAGTTTGTTAATTATTTGTGTCTTAAGTGATTATGGGTTAATACAAGCTTTTGAGCTTAAATATTATGTTTTTGAGGTACCTTGATGTGTTTGCTAATGTTTCAGGGTCAATATCTAAGAACGAAGGAGTTTTAGAAGACATTCAAACCAAAACAACGACCTACGATCTTGGCCTATCGTGACAAAAGACTCAAATGTGGGCCATAATCGTGGCTTGCATCGAGCAATCGCTTACGAACTTCACGTTTCGAGGGACTTTTTGGACCTTTCGAGCCCTAGAAAGATACTAGGGTTACCTAAAATATAAAAGACTATTTAAAGAACATTAAGAGGAGCACAAAGGAGCCTTCATTCAGCCACACTTGAAACCTTAAAGAGAATACAAAGAGAGAGAAAGAAGAAGGAGGAAGAGGAAGAAGAAGCGGTCTTGACGTGCTTCCTGGATCAGGAAGCTTTCTAACACTATTGCCTTCCCAGATCATCCATTCTAAGTTTCTATTTCCTTTTTGTTTCATTTTTAATCATGTATAAGGTTAGGATGGATTGTATGATAATAGATTGTAGAATGATGATGATGTTCTAACTTCCTTCAGGATTTTATTTTGATTTAATGTTATCCAAGTTGATTTTGTGTTATTTGAATTTGGTATTGTGATTTGTTACATTTCTTACATAATTTGGTAACAAACTTAAAGGGTGAACCAGATAAAATATGATTGAATTGAATTAATGGGAGTTAGGCGATTTAATAGAACTCGTAACCAATCATATTGGTAATTATGTGGAGAGAGATCCCGTGTAAAACCCGATAGTTTATTAGAGTACTTTAGATCTAATTAAGGTTATAAGTCTTTTGTTAATTGAGAGATTACAAATTTCATAATCCAATTAGGGTTTAACGGATATAACTCGAGAGAGAGTAATCAGTCCTAGGATTGTCTAAAATCGACACCCTATTAACACATAATCGGCTAGGTTAGCATTAATGATAGGTAAAATCCCCTTTCTCATAACATGGTAAATTCTTTGGTTGATTTCCATTTTGCTTGCTTGTTGCTCAATTGTTAATTCCTTTATGTTTAATTTATGATTTGATTGGTTGAACTCAATTCTCATAATTAATTTATGCTGGATCTTTTATTTTCAGTTTATATTTTTTAGCCTTAGATTTTATGATTAGATTACTCTCCTTCCTCGTGGGATCAACACCTTTAATACTACGTTACGAACCGTGTGCTTGTGGAATATTGAGGGTTTACATGATTAAAACTTACCCCGATTAATCATATAAATCTAAATATGTATAAAATAAAGAATCTCTTTAAATAACAATATAACCAAATTATAACTAACTGATTGGCTGTAGGACATAAACCAACACATGAGCTTGTATTTATGTGCTTAGATCTAGTAACAAGAAAAGCAAAATGGCAAGGTCCCGCAAGAAGGTTAAAAAATAAAAAGAAAGGTGAAATAGGTTAGATATAAACTTTATTTGATAATTGGGTTCAATATTGTAAATTGTATAGCAGTTTTGTCAAGCTTAGAAAAGTAGGATCCATTTTTCAAAAATGATAAAGAAAGGGTTGAAGTTCAAAGTTTGGAAGAACCTAAGCTTAAACCTTAATTTTTAACAAATTTAGGAAAATTGACCTAGTTCTTGAAAGATCCGGTTGAAAGATCTGAACCTAAACTAAAACTAAAACCAATGCCTTTCGATATGGTATATAAGCTCAAGCCTGATTTGATCTAAATCGACTGAAAGCTGAGTATTTTAGAAAAAAAAAATGCCATTTTTATTTTAATTTTTTAAAGGGTTAATTACAAAAAAATCTCAAATTTTGGTCAATTTTATAATTATAGCCCAAAATTTAAAAAGTGGCAATGAAATGCTCAAATTTTCAATTCTAGCCCGATGTTAGTTTCTCCGTTATGTTTGTTGACATGGCATGCCACGTGTCCAGATACCCTTATTATTAGCACATGTCAACGGTAGTTAACAAAATAAATCCTAATTAATAAAATGATGTCGTTTTATCACAAAAGTAAGCGACAATGCCATTTTTTTGAAATGATCTAACCCCCTTCATCTTCAACTTGCTAACCCAACAATGAACTCTCACCCCCTTCGTTCATTTTCCTCTCCCAACTCTCACCTCCTCCTTTTTTCAATTTAGCTAAATCCGATTGTTTGGTCGAACCCTCACCCAAACTAGAGCTAAAACCAAGCTCGGGCCTCACCTGGTCTAAATCGACTTGAAACTGAAAATTGTAGAAAAAAGATGTCATTTTTATAATTTTTAAAATAAATAATCGAGCTGAGCCATCCAAGCCCTATCGGGTTCTGAATATAGAAGTTTAGAATTCAATCAACTTAGGAAATTCGGCTTATCAAATGCAATTGGTCAGATTTTTTGTTAGCTAACTATATTTTTACTATTAATACTAAAGTTTGCATATTTGAATTAATTGATGTTCAAGCAATTGATGAATTATTCTTTTGAAAAAGATTATGATCACCAATATTTTATATTCATTAATAAGTGGTTTTAATACTCACGAAGATAAAAGTTTTGAATTTTAACCATATAGGGTTATTAATAATTGCTTTGTATTGAATCTAGTGATAATATTGTGAGAATTGAGCCGTAAAGGCACTACAAAAAAAGTATAGATTCTGCGACGTTTGAGTGAAAAACGTCGCAGAAAAGTAAGACATTTCCTGACGTTTAAAAAACGTCAAGAAAAGTGATAATTTTTTGCGACGTTGTGATCAGACGACGCAGAATTGGAGAAGTAATTGAGACGTTTAATTATTAAAACGTGGGCAAATAACTATCACGACGTTGTAATGAGGTAAACGTCGTGGAAGTGTTGGGGAAAAAATTAAACTCATCAGTTTCTTTTTCAATCTCGCGCGCCTCCCGTATAGTACTACTCCTACTCTGCACTCGTCCACATAGACCACCACCTGAAAAATAAATTTCTCAACGTCGTCGCCCCACCCGTCTTCAACAGCTTCAATTCCCTTTGCCTTTTCCTTCAACGTTTGGTTATATATATATCTAGCTGCGCTCTTTCCCTTTTCCTTCAACGGCTGCCGACAAATCTCCCTCTCAAATCGGGCTTCCTCTGCGCTGACGGCCGGAATCCTAAGGTACACCCCAATGCCTATGCATTATCTTTATCGTAAATAATTTGCAAAATTTCGAACCTCTTTCTGGTGGGTCTACGTTTTTTGAATCAAAATTAACGAAATAAACTTGTCTTCCAAGGATTTGGTAGGCCAAATTCGAAAAGTAATAAACTTGTTTTCCATATATATAGTTTATCGATCCATTTTTATGCCTTATCTGTTCCATAGATAGAGCACCGAGTTGAGCATTAATATTTATGATTTTCTGTTTTAATTTTGAAATTTAGTATAAATCTTGTCTTAATTCGTTGATTAAACCAAATTTCAATAATGTCATGTGCAGGCTTGAATTGACTGAACATTGAACATTGAGCATTGAAGATTGACAAGGAGAGTCATAGAGTAAGCACTTGGTATTTGTACTGTTATGTTTAAAATTATATGTTTTATAATGCAATCATCATCAACTATGCAATAGT
>JANZLH020000020.1:604758-617272 GCA_026770325.2 Erythroxylum fimbriatum | reverse complement strand
GTCTTTATTTTGAGACTATAGTGTCTCTATAGTTTGATGCGTTCGGGTATCTATAGTTTGTTACCTATAGGTAACTATAGTTTGATACATTTGAGTATCTATAGTTCGATATTTTCGAGTATCTATAATTTGATATCTTTAGATATCTACAGCTCTCATTATCTACACCTATAGGAATATGCAGGCCTAACACAAAAAGTAAATTAAACAGTTATAAATAAGAGATACATCATGACAACATGAATAATTTGTACTGATGAGCATTGAATATCAATATTTGACTTATAAATGTGAATTTACGGTATATGAATAATATATTGAAGTATATTTTCATTATGTAGCTTGATTAATTATGTCATCACTATTTATATGAGTTTATGACATTCATGAATATGTGTGTGCTTGATGGATGACTGATGTGAGTGGTTATCCAAACTAAGTATTTCACTATTATACTTTCAAGCTTAGCACGAATGTTAATCCATGTAGGAGTGAGGCACATGGATCATCTGCAAGGATCAAGGCCAACCGTTAGAAGTAAATGTACTTTTGGAATGTATCTTTTTGGTTAAAGATGATTGTATACGTAATCAAGGAAATTTTAATTTCTCAACAGTTTGTAACTAAGTATTTAAGTTATATGTAATATTTCTTTTAGATTATCATATAAATGTAAAAATGTAATACTACTCTTAAATGATAATGTTAAGTGTTATGAAATTTTGTAATATGTATATGTACAACATTGAATAGACAAGTGTGTGATGACAATCCCTATACATGAACAGAAATATATGCCACGAATGCATGTACATGAATTTAGTCACCACGTATGTAGGTGGTTGTAGGTTTCATATAGGGGGGGGGTTACAAAAAATGTAAGGTTTATAAAGAGAAATAATATTAAAATAAACATGAAAATCTTTAAAATGAACTAATGGTTGATTTACTCGACTAGAACAACGGGGAAGTTGTTGAAAACCAATAGATTATGACGAACGAGTAGATGAGGAAGGGTTATTTGGTAAAGGTAGAGGATCCACAACTAAGGGAGATACAATAAGATCAGGGTTTCGGTTATGTTGAACTATTAGAGTTATAAGATAAACCTACGGGAGAAATGTTAGGAAACAAAGATATAGTAGGATTTGAGAAAAAACAACTATGAGGGTATTTAAACATGATCTTTAAATGATAGTCTTTTGTTGAGCAAGGAAGTAGGTGAAGTTGTATCTTTGTATTCAATGATATTATTAGTGTCAAATATTTTAATCTTACAAGAGAACTGAATTTGGATCATATTAGCAATGCAAGAATAAGTAGAGAATAGTTTAGATATATGGTGCATTAGAAAAATTCATGTATAACAAAAAAAGTCATCGATAAAGATCACAAAATTTCTTAAATCACCTATAGTTTCATAAGGAGGAAGACCTTAAATTGTAGAGTGAATCAAATCGAAAGCTGCCGAAAAAATGAAATCGCTAAAAGAAAAGAGTAAAGCATGACTTTTAAAGAGTTGACAAGATTTTGATTTCAATGGAGCGTGTGCATCCTTTAAGATTTGGATTTGTATAGTTGTGATCTACATGAAGAGCAGAGTGGTTTGGCACAGGGCAAAGTAAATTTGGAATAGATTAGAGGATCCAAAAAGTCCGAACGTAAGATGCAAGTGAAATGACAAAAAAAATTGAGACACTCTTTTGCAAAAAAAAAAAAAAGTTCTGATATCATATCATGTATAATGTATAGAAAAATACATGTATTTTTGTGTGAAAAAAAGATTAAACAGAGGTAAGGAAAAATGGCGCTGACAAATGATGAAGGCGACTGTGCATGGAAGACTTGGATTTGGACATTATCATCTAGATTTTTCAGTTGACCTGAAAGCTCTTGTCGCCCCAATGCCTTCTATCTAATTTTGAATTAAAAAGCTCCAAACCGGAGACATTTCGAGTTTACTAGACCTATTCTCAGCCGGGACTCCATAACCAACCACAAAAGACCCTCCTTCGTGTTGTACCAGCCAAACCTAAAGTTCATCCCTGTAATCATTGGCATATATCTTTTGGGCATAACGACAGGTTTAGGTTAGACTGAGTCGATTTTGAAAGTAATTTAGGACCATCCAATAAAATAATTACACTATTAGCGAAGATGAAAAGACCTCGAAAGTCAAGTATGATGCTTAGAATTAAGGTTAATCTTCTTATTTCCTTTCTTGAAGTACATTAGAAACTAGAACTGTTTCTCTTGAATTTATCATCAGACTGGAAGTAAGTAAGGGTGCATAAATGCAAGTCAAGCCACCAAACGAGGCCATTTCAAGTTTGAGTACCTGGTCTGATTTTACAGTCTACATCAAGATACCTGTTGAAACAAGAAAATGAGCAAGTGTGGATGACCTTTTCTTATGTAGCCATAGAGGAAAACGGTGGAGGATTTTTTCGTTCCTACGGAGTACGAAAATAACTATTTGTTTCTCAAAGATGTTAGATCATAGGTTGGGCCTAAGGTGCCATTGTTGCATACAAACAAGGTTCACTTGTGTTTTTCCCTTTATTGCATGCAGATACCATGAGACATTTCTCTCAATATTATCGAAGATCACAGACTATAAAACAATTTAAGGGCATTTGGTACTTGACTGCCGGGACTTAATCCATAAGCGGAAATAAATCTCACTTTAGGTGAAGTATGGTTACTATATTTCCTTTTTCATTATGCGTTTAGATTCCGATAGAACATTTAAACATTATAAACAAACTTATATACTCACTAGCTAAGATGATAATTCAGTGTTCTGGGGTACTCAGTCCTCACCTATTTTCCTGGTAAACAAGTGTAGGCACCAAGCACATGCGTTTTATGTTCCAACGACGTTGAACATGATGTTTGTGTTGAGGGTAATAAGACTGCGAAGAAAGGTGTTGTACACAGAAGCAATCGAGTACGGGGTGGTAGCCCAAGATAGATAGAATCAGAAAGAAGCAAGAAGTCGAAGCGTGGAGACTAGTGTTACTGGTAGTCGTCCACACTCTGCAACTCTTGTGAAAATGACGCGAAACTCCCCACGTGCTAAATTCCTGAGGCGAAGACTGCACCATTGAGATAGTTGCCCGTAGCTGACAAAAACGTGCGATGATAGGTTGAGTAATTACTTCATGAACATGCTATACTTGAGATGTTCTTGTCAGTGCAGAAGTGATGCTTCGTTCAGGTTTGCATTTGGTAACGTAGTGACATCTTTTAGAGATACCAGCCACACATAAATACTGACATGTGCTTTTTGTTCATATTTGAGAGAAACCAATTTGTAGGATTAAAGAAAACTATATTATTAGTCCTCCTACTTGACATTAATTCTTATTAGGTCTTTTTATTTTAATTTTATTACATCATTGAAAAAATAATAATCACATAATTTGATTACTGACCATGTTGGTGTGTACAAAATCTTCATAAGCTTAACAGTTAAGAGCCAATTAAATAACTTGATTAACTATAAATGTAATATTTTAGACCAGAACTCCTGCATTTGATTGGTTTTTTAATAATATAATTAAGATGAATAAAAGAACTAAAATTAAAATAAAAGCACTTAAATAAGAATTGGTGAAGAATTTTTTTATAATATGTTTTTTACTAGCTGTATTAAGTGATCAAGAAAAAAGGATATGCTAATTTCTTCTTTCTATTCTATTTAAACCTAAGAGTTCAATTTGCTTTCACCAGACCTAAAGATCATATCCCTTAAACCTTTCGTGACATAGTTTAAGCCCATAAGTCAAAATTGGTTTGAAGAATAAATTCACCAAAACATGACAAGTTCATATCATATCAACCTCATCCGTTAGAGCATTAATTTGTGGCCATGGACTCTTCAGTACTCCTTATGTGGAATCAGGCACTCCTTACACATGTTTTTATCTTAAAAACGTTATGCTGGATAATTGACGTCTCTTCTAATAGTCTGTTCTTTCCACAGCGACTTATCACAACCGTCAGCATTTAAGTCTTGGACAATCATTTATTTGCGCATCCAAATTTCAGCTTTTCTTCCGAGAGCAAGTGCACAAAGATTTTAACGGCATCGCCTTCCTACAAAATACTTGAGCAATTCGTTAAGAAGCAGAGATCTAATTGATGTCTTGTTTGCCAAAAGTTATACATTGACCAGGAAATGGAGGGAACCAAAATCGAGAAATTAGTAACCTCAATATATATAAAGAATTTGTAGGGATGGATGGAAAGAGTGGCGCGTAATAGGATGGTACACGTGCAATTAACACACACCCCACGTTACACTTGACTTATTATACTCGCTCTCTAAATTTTATTTTCTGCTTTAACCATCCCCAGGAGTAAAGTTCACTGTACTGAGTCGCATCCTCTTGTCTACATTTATTCGGTTTTTTTTGGCAAATCACATAAAACAACTCCTGTGATATACTTGATTATTCATCTTAGTCTCTATATTTTTAATTCGTTCACCTTAACCCTTGTATTTTTTATTCTCATTCAAGATACCTCAATTAGGTATTTTCGGACAAATTTACCCTTAGATTATTGAAATACATTTTTTTAATCTTTTGACTTCAAGGGCAAATTTATCCGAAAATACTCAATTGTGATATCTTGAATGAAAATAAAAAACAAAGACTAAGATAAATAATCAAGTATATCACAAGGTTCTTTTATGTTATTTGCCCTTCTTTTTGCTTTCGGTACCTTTTGCTTACATTACAGAAAATAATGAAAGTTTAACTTGCCAACGGGGGAAGCATTGACTTGTCAACTTCAATCACTCTTCTTCGTGTGCCCAATGAAGAAATGCCACCCAAAAGATCCATCGGGCTATTTAGAACAAAATCTCCAAATTACACACAAAAATTGCACTTTCTTGGTCCAAACGGCTCGCAACCGCCCACGTTTATATCAACATAATCCAAAGCTACAATCTCCACAATTCTAGTTCCTACACACATGCCTCTTCCCCACTAACTCTCTCAATCACTCCCCACAATACAACTCACGCCTCTATCCTATATCAGATCAACCCCTCCCAATAGTCTCCCTGTCTCTATCTCTCTCATTTTACAATTATGTTCGCTGCTAGTGAGCAAATCACATGGCAGTGCCCTCCTAGGCCATTGCCAATGGAGAGGAACTGGAATTCTTGTGTTGAACTTGCTCCAAAATGCCCTCGTTGCGCTTCCTCTAACACCAAATTCTGTTACTACAACAACTATAGCCTGTCACAGCCTAGGTACTTCTGCAAAGGTTGTCGAAGGTACTGGACCAAAGGAGGGACGCTCAGAAATGTTCCTGTTGGTGGCGGTTGTCGGAAAAATCGCAGAGCCAAGTCGGCAAGAGCTTCACATAACGAGCCTGCAACGAACAACCTGATCAGTGGTTGTGGTCCCAGCAAGCATAGTGATCAGCAGCTCGGTGATACTTATTCCTCGAAAGGGGACTCATCAATGGCTCATTCTAGTGGGTCTGACATCGACCTTGCAGTTGTTTTTGCCAAGTTCTTGAATCAAGACTCCAAGTTTGAGGCCACCGAAGTGGTTAACGCGTCGAATTCTTTGACCCCAGATAGCGTGTTGAGTGATGCATTCATTGACAAATGCCAGAAGCAGGTCGATCTCATCCAAGAATCTGAATGTTTACTACCTGAGGCGCTTGTGGAAGAGCAGCAACAGCAAGGAGGAGAACAGAGACTTGAAGAACTCATAGAGAGTGATGACGTCGACGAATTCGGCTTGCAAGCTTTGTTGGGCGATGAAATGGTGCAAGATGCCCTGTGGTCTGATACTGCGAACTTACCAAACGTTACATGGCAAGAATTTGACCCTTTTCGTGTGGAAGAACATCTGATTAAGACTTCAGCAAATTTTATGAGCGATAATAATTGGAATTCACCTGATCTCTCGGGGTTTGAAGTTTTCTCAAAACCTTAAACCTATAATTTACGATGCCATCTTCTCGTTTTGTTCTACTCGAAAGGAGATTTCCTAGTAATTTTCGTCGACGATTGCATAAATCAAGAGGCTCGAAAAGGAGCTTTGGTTTCACTATCGTATTATAGTTTAGCGAATAGCTTAAATTAAACTTGTAATACAAATAAAATAAGATGGAATATCTTATTTGGAACATTAGGATTCTTTCAAGATTCGATTGTTTGCCTTCTGACGGTGAACGGTGTGAGGCATCTGGTTTGGATTTCAATTTGCTAACTAAGCCTAGCTGGTATCTTGCTTGCCAAATTTTGAAGAGAAGCAGAGGTTTTCGTGCCAATGAGTTATGATATATGACCTAATACGTCTTGAAACGGCCAAAGGTAAGAGATCAATATTTAGAAGATGAGGCGGAACTGCTTCTCTTCATCTACCTTCGTCTTCATGGTCGTATTTGAAATTGCTGTGACCACATGCAAGGCCTCTGAATGGCTTTTTTTTATTCGTGTTTTCAAAATATTATGTGAGAAATACATTTCAAATTTTGATCTGAATATGAAGTTAGACTTAGACTTGTAATTAATTCTAGTTTTTTTACTCAATCTTTTTATAATTTATATTTCTTTTTAAAATTTTACTAATAAACAATAACAATAATTAATAACACTAGATAAATTTCTCTAAGTAGTAAATTTTACATGGTTTAAGTAATTTTTGAATTTTTATACTCTTAAAATTTTAAAAAATACATGAATAATTCTTGTTAGATTAAAAATAAATTTTAAGCTCACCTCTTAAACTTGATTAAATCAATAATTAAAATAAATTATTATTTTAATAAAAAATTTAAACTACGAAAGAACTCCATATTTTTAAATTTTTCTGAAATTATCTATTATCATGTTCTGTTTTCTAACATCCGAAATTCGTTTGGCGTGACCACCATGTCTTTTGAGGTATAAGGACCACCATCTACCGTTTATATCTACTCATGGAAAAAGCTAGGGAGCTCAATATAGATATGTGAAGTATAATTGTCACAACAATATTTGGCTCAGTCTATATATACGTAAATATAGTCGTCACAATAAAATTAGAAAGTGTAGCCATTTTTAGTTTCTTTTCTTTTTTGATTCCACGAGGTGTCCTAGGAGGATTCCAATTATAGGAAGGCACCTTTAAGCCATCTACTTCTAGACTAATCCCAGCTCGAACTAGGTAGGTCCTTTGCGAGAAACAAAGCCTCTACTACAATTTAGTTTCTTTGAACATCATTAATAATTAAAAGCCTCTACAAAATTTATAAATATTTAAAATTCTTATTAATAACTGAAAAGTCTACATAATCATTTACAGAAATTCGAAACTCTTTGGGAGGGTTAGCAGTAATGGCTCTATTAAAAAACAAGACAAGTTTAAAGATAAAATAATGGAAATCATCTGGCCATTTTTAAATATATTAAATTCTTCATAAAATAAAAACATTTATATATGTATATCTATAAATATTTTAGAGTTTTTAAAGAATCATCAACAATTAATAGTCTGTACTATAAATTTTAAAGATTTTAAATTCCTTTAAAATCATTAATAAGTGAAAAATCTACATAATCATTTTTAGAAATTTAAAACCATTTTAACAATTCAGTAATGATAGCTCTATTAGAAAACAAGAGGAATTTAAAGACTTAAGATAAGTGGAAATCATCCAAACCGATTTTGCAACCAATATGTCAAATATATTAATACATTTAAACATTTATATATTCATATACGTACAAATAATTTAGTTTTAATATATATATATATACACACACCAACATGAAACTATAAGAAAAACCATATTCATTGTATATATAATGTTATATATACGAAATGCAATGAAGATCAAAGCATATAGCTAGCTAGACGAATCTATTCCACGTAGTTATTATCATTAGTGTTCATTACAATATAAAGGACTTTTAACGACGAAAAGGATTATCGCTAAAAGTCCAAAATTCGTTAAATTCATCGCCAAAAACATCACCAAATCTCTGTTGGTAAAAAGTATATAGGCGAGGTTTTTTCATATTTGTTGCTAAAACATTTGTCCTACGCTTAACCTTTGTAGCGAAAAAGTATTAGTGACAATTTTAAGAATCGTTGCCAATATTGTTTCGCTACGAAATATTTTCATAGGAAAACATTATTTGCTACGTTTCCCAAAACGTAAGTAAATGTTTTTAGCTATGTTTTTGTAAACGTAGCTAAAAACTATTAGCCATGTTTTTGGAAGCTTAGCATAAAAGTTTTAGATACGTTTATTTTGTTGTTAATTTTAAAAAATAAATAATAAATAAATAAATAATATAAGCATTATATATTAAAAATAAAATGTTATTAAATTCGATCGTGTACAAAATTTAAATTACAATTTCAAAAATATTTTTATACAAAATAAAAAAATACAAATATTAAAATAATCACTCAAACCCGTGTTCATTTTCATTGCTTACATAATCTGGGCCAAGTAATTTTCTTAGGCACTTTTCATACTTGGCCACCTTTTTTCTAAAGAACTTGTTTTCTTTTTCAAGACGTTGCACGTATGATGGTCTTGATAAGGATGAAGCAGTTAGCTTAGGACCAAAACTATGCCCTTTGATAAAATTTAATGCTAATGTATAGGGTGGATGCCAATACTATAATAACACATTGTAATTAGCTGTACATAGTAGAATTAAAAGGCATAGTACCTTGATAAAATTGTTTTATTTAAATTAGTCTACTAAAAGCAAAAATATAGACTACAAGAGTGAAGACATTTGTTAATAGTACGATATTGCTTATCACTCAAAGAAATTATTGCATCACTTTTCTTGCCAATATATGATATGATAGAGATCATCTATATCTTTAAGTCATGCTTTCGAACATTTGATAGTAAATCTTTATTTAACGTCATTACAATATTTAAGGTTTGATAAGAAATTGATAGATGAGTAAAAGTAGTAGATTCGAATTTGTACAAATAGCTTGTATGTGTTAGATTAAATATGATTTATGCTTAACATAAGTGGTGAGAATAAAAAGTTAGATAATTGAGACTATCTCCAGTTATAAATTGGTTAAATTAATGTAATGAGAATCATAAAGTTACATATAAATATATATGTATCATTTTGACTATAAATCAAATGAAACTTGTAAAACTTGTTAGGCTTAAGGGTGACCAAATAAACATTTGGTAAACGGACAATTATTATAATGAATTGTTAAAATACACATGATGTACAAGATGTAATAATAATTTATATAAAAAAATGAATACTTGTATTTCATTATATTTGCTATTGACTTTCTATAATAAAGTCACATGTATTAAATAAAATATTAATTTAAATTCTTGAAAAGTTTAAAATATTTAAATTTAAGTAGAAATTAAGTATTGAGAATATTGAAACACTTCAATAAGATTGATGTGGTGAGAATTAAGTTTTCTTGGTTGTCTATAGGAAATTTGATTCTCTAGTAAATATCTCCACACTAAATTCCATAATAGTAGGGTTTTGTGTAAGAAGATGGACAATCTAAAGATATTGTTTGATGAGTTATTTATTTCTTCTATAATTATACCTATTGACCTTTTTATTTCAAATTAAATCAATTAGAAATGTTCCATAATAGATATAGAATAATAAGACTTTGAAATAGTCAAAAGTTAATGATTTTGGGTGATACTTAATATGAAGCATATCTTGTCTAATATAATATAAGTATTGTGATATATCCAAATAAGGAGGAGAAAATCTTGCAAACTTTATTAAATAGACAGTTTGTTTAAATACATAAGATAAGTAGTTAGAGTAAGATGAAGTTTGAAAAACAAATATAAATCTCATATTAGTACACTCAAATAGAACTAGTGCCTTTGTTGATGTTTGATATATAGTTAAAAGGTTGTCAAATGTTGAAAGATTAATTTTCATAATAAATTCAAAGAATTTATTTTAGAGAAGATTATGGATTTATCATATCTATAAAAAGGTTAGAGAGAGTATAGTCATACTATTCTGAGAGAGTATACAAAGTCATACTGCTCATAGAGAACAAAATTCATATTTCTAATTATTAAAAATATAATAGTCTAACAAACAAATGTTATTGGATTTGAACTTAATTATGAGAATTAGATATATAGAGATGGATATGAAAGTTATTTACCTATTCAATCCAAGTATATAGAAAATGTATTAAAGGAGTTTAGTACCCAAGATATCTAATATTTATGAAGTATTAAAGGTATTCATTATTCTATATATGAGTTCAAGTTCATATCAACACTAACTTTGTTTAATATACGTCTTAGTTAAGATATATTTTACTTATAACAATATTATTTTGAGATTGGAAAGGTTCAAATGTATAATTAATTGCTAATCAAGGCATAATGCATTTTTATTTAGTGAAAATGATTATTTGGATTAATAAGTTCTTTAACAAAGTTGATATAGTTTCTTACATTATTGAAATAGGAATATATCGTGGAACATTAGAGTCATTTTATATGTGAAAGGAGCTAAAATCTCATTGAAGATTCAAGTATATATTTAAGTAGTCTCTCTTAATTATGATGATAATTGAAATAAAGGTTGTAAGGTTTTAAAAAATACTAACTTTAACAAATCTTATAAAATTCTTTCACATTTGAACAATTGATTGTAAATTTTATGACATAATCAATTAAAGATATAATTTATCTTTATGTATTTTTATCAATCATATGTGATATTTTAATATTAAAGGTAAAGTCCTTAGAATTATATATGTGCAATTGATATGATGAGATCATAATTATAAAATTCAAATTACATTTATATATTATTCCTAAATTTTTCCTAATTATACTTTTATCAAGACAAGATATTGATTGAATAGTAAAACTAGCATATATATTATATTTCTTTATTATAAAGATATTAATTGATCTCATAAATTAAACTAAGAAAACATTTAAATTAATGTGTAGGTGCATATTAGAGAATAAGCTAATTGAACTGGCCTAGTTTTGAGAATCTGAAAAGAAATTATTTATATGTCTGTAAATTTTTTTCATTATAACGGTTGTATAATTGATCCTTAGACTTGTGATTATTAAAATATATCATGTGAAAATTATTATATTTTAATGTTATTTATGGCTTATTCTATTTAGGATAGCTTAATGGGTAGTATTTGGATAAAATATGAACCATATATAGATAACTGAGTAAAATAATAAATGATTCATCACTCTAAATTAATTAGGGTGAATGTTTTATTATTCTTAATTAGTAGAATTTAAGAAAATATCTAACTATAGTGAATTGAGATTCAAAAAGTATTTTCAAATATCAATTATAAATCAATTACTAATTAACAAAAACAACATGACATGATTTAAAAGAGTAAACATTAATTGTATATTATATATCGAATTAGAACACTAAATGACAAAATAATTAAATTATACATCATAATCATACATAAATAGGTTGGGTTAAACTATTTTGACATTCATCATATTTGGTTGGTCATTACATACTATTAGGTGTCAATTTTAATTTTTCATAATAAATTATATACTTATATAATTAAAAAATTAAAAAGAGTTTCAATTTTTTTAATTTTAATAATGGATTTGAATTCAAGGTTTTAATCATTATCAACATATTAAGAACCTAATGGGTTATAAATAACGAGGAGTTTAAAAGAAAAAAATCAATTTAATTAAGTTAGACTTAATTGTGAAACTCGAACAACTTTAAAAATCAAATATGATATTTTAAATTTTATTAAAATTAAATTGCAGTTATAATTTATAATTTACTTTTAATAAGAAAGAAATATTATTGTCTCTTTTTATAAATAGGAGAAATATATAAGGGAATAAGACGAATCCGTCACTTTGAAGGATTGTTCGTAGATAAGGAGTTGGCCGAGGTCCACTCAATCACGTTTAAACCCATCACGTGTTCTTTGGTTTTTCACACGTCATTTCTGTTCGTGACGGTGGGTTCTTGATTTTACATGCCAACCAACCCGACTTGACAGCTTCGGAAAACCATGGCTGTTTGCCAAAGTTGCGTCTCAAAGTTTGTAAGACGTAAATCCCAATGGTAATCTCGGGAGATACGATCCGCTTTCCGAATGTAAATCGGCAAAGATGATGAGCGAACGTTTGAGGTGATATAATTCACAAGAGTTATGACGGAGCAACTTCCTGTTTTTTGGCAGGGATGATAACGGGAGGCTCGTGAATTTAAATTTAAGTGTTTTTAAAGAATGAGTTGTAAGTTAGGCTCAGAATTAAGCGTCAACTATTTTACAACAAAATGATATTAAAAAAAAGGTTAAGACCAATGTTATGAATATTGTATTGGACTTGGTATCAGATTAAATTTTGGAACGGAACTGTACCAGTACCGGTTGGTACCGGGTACCGTTTCGAGAAATTTTTTAAATTTATGAAATAGCCTCTAAAATTTTTAAAAATTGCAAAATAGTCCATATTATACAGTTGTACTGTA
>JANZLH020000020.1:589710-600567 GCA_026770325.2 Erythroxylum fimbriatum | reverse complement strand
TAAATTGTATCTAAATATATGATAGGTTTTTTTGGTGTTTCAGGTTCAGGTTTAAACCTAAACTTATAAATCAGGTTCGGTTCGGTTAACTACTATAGGTGCGGTTAACCTAGAACCGTAAGTTAGAAACTTGAACCTGAACCATGAATCTGATTTTTCAGGTTCGGTTCGAACCGAACCTGAATTCAGATTTGGTTAACCTTATTTACAGGTTCGGTTCATGCGGTTCAGGTCCGGTTTATAGGTTCGCGGGTTTTCTTGAACACCCCTAGTCATGTGTACTTTATTATTATTTTTTAATCGAAATTAAAAAAAAAGTTTTTCTAAAAATCTGAAAATTAGAAATGATTGTTTTTGAGAATTTTAAAGATTAAAGGAATTTTCAAATTACAAAAAATTCTATGTCTTTGCCCCTAAATTTTTTTTCTCTTTCAGCTTAGTCTACCAATATTTTTATATATACGCTACCTTTATTTTTTGATTAGAGTGTCTGTCTTGGCTTCCTATTTATCCAAATAAAGTTATCAAAAGCAACCAAGTTGGGGTATGCTGCTACCTGCTTACAAGACTCAAACTCAAAAGCTTATCTCCCCACAGTAGAGCATGTTAAGCTTACGCGTACACTCTATTCTATCAGCAAATAATTGCAAAGTGAATCATTTGTATGTCAATCTCAAAAGAGCTCCTGATATCCATTGTGTGTCCAACCAGGGTCTTTGCTTGAATTAGGACTGCACAGTGAAGATTTGTATCACAATCTGGTATTAAGAAAAAGAAAAGAGATGTTCAATTCTTTATAAATTTATTAAAAAAAAAAAGACTACTAATTGATTATTTTATTTCTGAAATGAAATTGATTACAGTAGGGTACAGAAAAAGTGAGGAGTTGTGACAGAGAAAGTTGTACCCAGCTTTTCCTTTTTGTTGGATCCAGGGGAGAAGGGAAGGTTCATGCATGGGGTTTTACCTAATCAGGCATGGACAAATTTCAGTCTCTCATTTACAAGTGTGTGAGTGGCTTATACATTCATGGTAAGAACATTGGTTTTCCTGCAGGAAAAAAAAGAAGAAGAGAGAAGTGACTTTGAGAGATTACCAAAATTATGCAGCAGAAAGCGTTGTGGTGTCCACCTCCATTTGTGTGGTGGCTTTGTCCCTCTCACAATCTGGACTCTAGTGAGTATTCTTTTAACTCAAAAGATGAACAATCATTGTATGAGAACCACTGAACAGAGAAGTTTTCTTCACAGATTTATCATCTTACCAGATATCTCCATAGAGAAAAGGGGGGGAAAAAAAAACTACAAAGCTTTGTTTTTGTGGATAATATAAAACGGTAATTACAGGAATAGATGTCTTCTTTATCACGAAGAAACCATTAAGGCAATCACACATAAGTACCAAAATTTTAAGTGATCGAAGCTAACTTTCTCCTCAACAACTGAACCCATTTGTAATTTAAGCATAGTATGGAAAAATCTTAGTACAAAGACCTTTCTATACCAAGTTGACTACATATCTGTATATGTATGTGCATATCTGTAATACTTCAATATATGAGCAAGGTATGACAGAAAGTAGACTGTTATGTCAGTAAATATGGGATAACAGGGAGGGCAGTTCAATTCCCCACACTTAAAAGAACATTCATAGGAATGTGAGACTGTTTGAGCTTCACAATTTAAATGAGATACACAGTAGCAGAGAAAGACAACCAAGCTCATCATGTCAAGCAATGCAATCACCATTTTTCTCTTGTTTCTCAACATCTCTATTTTTCCAGCTGTCTCTGCACTGAACCAGGAAGGACTTTCTTTACTTTCATGGCTTTCAACCTTTAATTCTTCTTCTTCTTCAGCTTCTTACTTCTCTTCATGGGATCCCGCTCACCAGAATCCATGCAAATGGGATTATGTTCAATGCTCAGTTGATGGTTATGTCTCAGAATTAGCAGTCACTTCCACTAGTTTTCCCATCAGCTTCCCTATGCAGGTGCTTTCCTTCAACCATCTCACATCTCTTGTCCTTTCTAACGGAAACCTCACTGGACAAATCCCAAACTCAATAGGAAACCTGTCTTCACTTATTACCTTGGACCTCAGTTTCAATGCTTTAACAGGCAAAATCCCAGCTGAAATAGGAAAGTTATCTCAATTACAGTGGCTTGTGCTGAATACAAATTCACTAAATGGTGAGATTCCAGGGGAAATAGGAAATTGTTCAAGGCTAAGACAGCTAGAACTGTTTGATAACAAGCTCTCAGGAACGATTCCTGCAGAGATTGGCCAATTGTCAGCTCTGGAGACCTTTCGCGCTGGAGGCAACCCAGGAATTCATGGCGAAATCCCAATGCAGATATCAAACTGCAAAAGACTCATCTTTTTAGGCCTTGCGGATACTGGGATTTCTGGACAGCTACCAGCAAGTTTAGGAGAACTGAAACATCTCAAAACTCTTTCAGTTTATACTGCCGATCTCACTGGATTCATTCCAGCAGAAGTTCGAAACTGTTCTATGCTAGAAAATCTGTTTTTGTATGAAAACCAAATTTCAGGTGAGATTCCGATTGGATTGAGCTCTTTGAAATATCTCAAAAGGTTGTTATTATGGCAGAACAACATAACAGGGAGCATACCCGAAGCTCTTGGCAACTGTTCTAGTTTGGAAGTCCTTGATCTCTCGACGAATTCTCTTATCGGAAATATTCCTGGTTCTCTTGCCAATTTGATTTCACTGGAGGAGCTTCTTTTGTCTGAGAATAAAATTTCAGGAGAGATTCCGTCTTTTCTTGGGAATTTTCCTGGTTTAAAGCAACTTGAGCTACATAACAACAGATTTTCCGGAGAGATTCCACCTTCCATAGGGAAACTAAATGAGCTCTTGCTGTTCTTTGCTTGGGAGAACCAGCTCAGTGGAAGCATTCCTACTGAGCTAGCCAACTGCAAGAAACTTCAAGCATTGGATCTCTCGCATAATTTCCTTACTGGGTCCATTCCGCGTACTTTGTTCAATCTCAAGAACTTATCCCAATTGCTATTAATAGCAAATGGACTTTCGGGTGAACTTCCATCTGATATTGGCAACTGCTTTGCCTTGACCCGTTTACGACTAGGTTCTAACAACTTTACAGGTCAAATTCCACCACAGATAGGACTACTAAATAATTTGACCTTCCTTGAATTGTCAGATAACCAGTTTATTGGACAAATTCCTCCTGAAATTGGCTACTGCATTAGGCTAGAAATGATCGATTTGCATGACAACAAACTCCGAGGTGTCATTCCTGCATCTCTTGAATTTCTCGTCAACTTGAACGTCCTGGACCTCTCTAGGAACTATATAGCAGGTTCCGTTCCAGAGAACTTAGGCAAGCTTTCATCTCTGAATAAGTTAATTATGAGCAGAAACCTCATTACTGGTTCTATTCCCAAGTCACTTGGCCTGTGTAGGGATTTGCAGTTGTTAGATCTTAGCAGTAACAGGATTTCTGGTTCAATTCCATATGAGATTGGTCAATTACAAGAGCTAGATATCCTCCTTAGTTTGAGTAGGAACTCTCTAACAGGTCCTATTCCAGAAAGTTTTACCAATCTCTCAAAGCTTGCCAATTTAGATCTCTCCCACAACAAGCTTACAGGAACGTTAAGAGTACTGGGAAGTCTTGAGAATCTTGTTTCTCTGGATGTTTCATTCAACAGATTCTCAGGTTTGCTTCCTAATACTAAGTTCTTCCATGATTTGCCTCCTACTGCGTATGCTGGTAATGAAGAACTCTGCATCAACAGAACAACATGCCACGTAAAAGAGAATGGACACGGAAGGAACTCCACAAGAAAACTTATCACTTGCACTCTTCTCAGTTTAACTTCAACATTGCTTTTCGTTCTTGTTGGTGTCCTTGTCTTTATAAAACTTCGCGAGGCTTCATCTGGGAGGAAGGACAAAGAAGAGAACATGTTAGAATGGGATTTTACACCATTTCAGAAGCTAAACTTTTCTGTAAGCGATATAGTGACCAAGCTCTCTGATTCAAATGTTGTTGGGATGGGTTGTTCAGGAATAGTTTACCGTGTTGAGGCTCCGATGAACCAGATTATTGCAGTGAAAAAGTTGTGGCCACCGAAGAATACTGAAGCTCCAGAAAGAGATTTTTTTTCTGCAGAAGTTAGAGCTCTTGGATCAATACGACATAAAAACATTGTCAGGCTTCTAGGATGTTGCAACAACGGGAAAACAAGATTGCTCATGTTTGATTACATCAGTAATGGAAGTTTGGCAGGATTGCTCTATGAGAAGAAGTTGTTCTTGGACTGGGATGCAAGATATAAGATTATATTGGGGGCAGCTCATGGTTTGGCTTATCTTCACCACGATTGTATCCCCCCAATCATACATCGAGATATCAAGGCCAATAACATCTTGATAGGACCACAATTTGAGGCCTTCATTGCAGATTTTGGACTAGCTAAGCTTTTCAATTGTTCAGAATGTTCAATAGCTTCGGACACAGTTGCAGGTTCCTACGGATACATTGCTCCAGGTCAGTACCGACATTTAGAACATTTTCTAGTTAAGCTGAAACAAACTTGGTGTACAGGTTTTCAAAAACTGCACAAATAGTTTAGCCATGTTCAACATTGATTAACGTTTGTAAAGAAACAGATTGCATATATTCTGCTTAAATGTTTTCATGCAAGTCTTCTACCAAGTTAGGCCTCAACTTTAGCTTACTTTATTGGACTCTGTTTCACATATGACTGACTCAGTAAGCTTATAATAACGTCGATTAGAGAGTTAAAACCGAATTCTATATATCGCAGAATATGGATACAGTTTCAGAATCACAGAGAAGAGTGATGTGTATAGCTTCGGCGTGGTTCTCCTAGGCATCTTAACAGGGAAAGAACCGATTGATAACCGGATTCCTGATGGTGCCCACATTGTAACCTGGATTAGCAAGGAACTTAGAGAAGGGAAAAGAGACTTGACAGCAATCTTGGACCAACAGCTTCTTCTAGGTTCCGGTACACAACTCCAAGAAATGCTTCAAGTACTTGGGGTTGCCCTCCTTTGTGTGAATCCTTCACCAGAGGAAAGACCAAGTATGAAGGACGTAACGGCGATGTTAAGGGAGATTAGACATGGGAATGAGGAAGTGGATAAACCCAATTGTCATAGCAAAGAAGCATCCACAAATCCAAAAGCAGCAGTTCAGTCTTCTAGTTTCTCCAGGTCGTCTGAGCCTTTAATTAGATCACCTTCTTGAGTTTGTCAAGCAACAGAACAATCTGTTTGTTAAAGGTTGATAAACAAATGTTAGCTTTAGGCTTTTCTGATTCAACTCTGGCTTTATTATGTTCTTGTATCAGTGAATTGTGCAGAAAGCAAAACTTTACTCGCCAGTTTCTGTCACAGTTTTTCATTTCCAGCTTGGAAATGCAAAAAAATCAAAGAGGGACTCCATGATCATTAACTTCTTTTATCCCTTCTCCTTTCGGGATCGCTCCTCCAAGTGACAGGGTTAGCACGCAAATCCAAGACAATAGCTATTATAAGATTAGGGGGTATTCCCTGGGATTTTTTTTAAAAATAATTCAATATCTTAGGAAATGGTCAAATATCTTTTTAATTAGGTTGAAAAATAGGACCGACGAGCGAATTCCATAAAATGTGTGCATTACCAAATGACCAGTCCACCTCGTATCGCTCATCGGCGGCATACGAATGGCAGGACTCAACTCCCTACTTACCTAAGTTCTTTTGTAGTTCTCAGGGAAGAGGAAGACCTATCATCCAAGGAGTTCTTTTAGGCGAGTGATTTCCGTTACCTTTTTTTTTTTTTCTTTTTCTGTATAAACCCTATAAGTTATTATTATTTTTTTTTTGAAACAAAGTCAATATCAATAACATTAATCAGATAATTAGGGGGAGATCCCAACTACAACGACTAGCATATAAATGTGAGACCCGTGCTAAGTTATGAGCCTCAACATTGGCTTGCCTACGAACCCAACCGACCTTGACATGAGGTCTAGCATGTAATAATTGCTTACATTCCAAAATGACTCTACCAAATTCAGTCCAAGAATCATGAGAATTATTCATAGCAGAAACTACAGTTTGGGCATCTGAGTAAAAAGTCCCTCGACCCTGACAAAGAGGTAAGATCCAAGTTAACCCTGACAAAGTTATTCTTTAGACAGACACGACATATGAAATTTGTCTATTTGGGGTCGGATCAAGAAAAAGCCACAGAAGTGACAATTTGTTGGCAGAAGCGCTAAATACAAATGGGAGAACAAGAGGACCACCATTCCCTAACAGCTCTAACCAAAAACATCAATCCATCTTGAAATGATACATTGCTCCTGGTCATGTGGTATCATACCATCTGAGGCCCACTTGACAGGTTTTATAACCCTGTCAAGCTCTAATGGCTGACAATGCAAGCAACTAGCAACCATCAACAAAACTTCACTTGCTAGAAGCCATTCTAACCCTATAATTAAAGAGGAAATTGCTCTTATAAATTTCGCACCAGTTCTAATAATCATGTCATCATCAACGGAAGTTTACTTTGAATGATTGTACTAGAAGATACTTATTTAAGTTTCTGGTCATCTATTAGAATTTAAATCCTTGTCAATAGGGTGAATGATTTCTATGCTTTCAAATGTATAAACAAAGTGAAGAAAAGTGGCAACAGGCTAATCAGGAATTTGACATGGGAACTGAATATATGTCCCTCGTTGATCAATCACCTGGAACTACAGGCCCCTTAATTCTTCAGTATCTTGTCATCGAAAATCAACCACCCAGATAATGACATTTTTTCTGCAATTTCTCAACTCACGTGAAAGCATCCATATGACATGATAAAAAGACGTTTTTGGAGGAAATTGCAAATAATTTCCAATACAGCAACTCTCTATAACCACTTCTTTAACCTGCATAAAAGATTATGTCTGGTACCGTACAACTTGTACCAAGTACCAACACATGGTGCACCTCTTCAATTATTTGTACGTGTATCCGACATTCTATGTACAGGTCACTGCTTCCAGGACTTCTGGCAGAATTTTCTCAGTTGGCAAACACTCGTGTGGACGTTACATAATATGACACAAAGGAATATGGCCTGAATTGTGACAAGAGCAATGAATATAGTTAATTGGCATTTTTTAAAGGGCTTCACACTATCCAGTAATTTTCTGGACAACACATTTCTAGATAAGAAAAGATAGAAGACGTTACAGGAAAGAGTATAATCTTCCAAAGGACACATGTAATGCCTTTAATCCAATTAATTCTTTTCCATTTGCTATCTCTATCTTCATTCCATTTTCCAGTACATTTATCTGGAAAGAAAACGAAGAAGAGCTTGCTTCTCCAAAGTTTTGAGCTAGAAACAATTCAGAGGCAGGGAAGCTTATTTCTCAAGAATGCATTTTCAAACCAAATATGCAAATGAAAAATCTAATTGTAAAAAATCGTGAAACATAAAGAGCTAGCTTTGAATGTGGTAGAACTGAGATTATTCAAAGCCGAAGTTTAATACAACGAGTTTACATTGAAAAGTTCATTTAAGCACATTTAACTACATCGGGCCTAAAGATGTTTAACAGATATACATACTATCAACGAGTCTACTATGATTTAGAGAAGTCCAAATTGTGCACAATTTTCTTAGTTTTTCAGAAAGAAAATTATCAGGTAGGATTAAGAAAATCAAATTGGCAGTGTGAGCTTCTTCATTTTACATACACTTTCACTACAAAATTTTATATAAATTTTCTAATATAGCATTCCGGAGTACATTTTATTGATCTAAATTGAAGTTTAGGTTATAATTTTCACAAAGTTCATAACTTTTACTATATTTACTCTAGATTAGGACAACTCAACATCAACATCATAAATGTCATCAGTTAAATGTGTGACAGATGCGACCAAGTAAGAGAGCATCATTGCATTTTCTAGAACACTTAATAACAATAAGATATGTATTCTTCCATGTTTCGTCACTATTTTATAACAAAAATATCATCACTAAGCACAAGTTTATATGTTACACTATATACAGGTATGGATTTCAAAGTTAGTAATAGCTATTGCAATATTTTTCCATATAAATCTGACAAGTTAAGCGACCCCCAGACTTCACATTGTAGAAGAGTGTAGATTCCATGATGAAATAGAACAATGGAGGCAAAAACGAGAAGTGGCAGGTTAAGCAGCTGGAGGAATGACAACAAACAATGTGCAAATCATAATGTACATTGAAGAAATCAGATTAATCTTAAACGCCAATAGCAAGATATGGTATACCTTCAGAAATGAAAGTGCCGACTGGCAGATAAGGAAAGAAGACGGCAACTCAAAAAGTTACAGCTTTTAACAAGGATGCCACTTTATGCTGCATCCAACGCTTTTGTGCAAAAAGGAAAGAATTACTGTACTCAGTGTTGCAAGGATAAAACTCTGAAGGAATTCACATGGAAATGAAAACCAAATAATATACCTTGGTTTCTGAACTGATGAAACAGGCTGGCCACTAAGAACACAATCTATCGCCAGGCTTAAATCCCTAATCATGTAATATTCTAAGAGATTAAGAAATGCTGAGCAGAACCCATATCATGAAAGGAGCATTCATAAGCAGACAAAACTTCGCACTATTTACGCACCTGCCAGTAACACGCACATTATTGTTGGGTCGGGAATCATCAAACTGCCCATGATACACCAGCTCAAATGGCCTCCGACCATCCTGTGGCATTAGTTCATTGTGTTTACAACTCAAAATTATATTTTGATAAATGCACAAAATGGACATTTACAAGAGGGAGAGGACTGAATGAAAATAAAGGGCAGGTAACCAATCCCCTCAACAAAAGGACAAAGATGATAACCAAAAGATGTCAATAAAGCAGATAAGAATGGTTCCTATTACCTTTTTAAACAGAAAAAATTCTGGTGTGCAAACTGCTCCAAAATCTTTTGCGACTTCTTGTGACTGCAATAAGCATTTCAGCATGCAAATACATTCTTCAAAATTCACAGAAAAGGATTCTCGGAAAACAATAACAAAATTCAATCTGGGAGAATGAATACAATGAATTCTAACTATTGTGACGTCAACCAAATGAATTTTCTATATAGTTTTGCCAAGAAGTAAAAGCTTGATTCGATTAAGTTAATAGCCATAGTGATTCACACACCTCATCATAAAGATAAGGGAAAGGGTACTTCAATATTTTAGCTTCTTCTGCCATGAACTCTGGTCCATCCTGTGAAAAGAAGTTTCAGTTTGAATAAATCACGACAGTTTTAATACAGCACAAAACCTCAAAGAAAGGACTTATCAAAACCTGTGGGTGGGTGGCCACAGAATTTGAAGATATTGCAACAACTGCAAGTCCTTTCTGCAACAAATAGAAAGCCTTAAATAATGCTACACATTATCCTACAAGTTAAGCATTTATTTCAACTTAAAATACATTGCAACTCATCAAAACAAGCAGTTTTGCCTACTTGCATGTAAAATTTTGCCAGCTTCACTATATCCTTCTTCAGGTGTTTAACAAATGGGCAGTGATTGCAGATAAACATAACCTGCACAACCTACATCCATCAGTCGTCTCACACTTGTACAAGTTTTGACAGGGAAAAGTTAGAAAGACGTAGAAGCCAAACAGAGAAAGTTAACTAGAAGTGGCATCGTTGCTATGATTGTAATGATGAGCAAATTATGATACGCAGGCCATAGCTGCCAACACACTCAACAATTACGCAGTTGCAAGACACAAGCTCTGTCCAAATGTTATAATGTTCATCAGGCGATTAAATATCACTAAAACCTTGCTTATCTAAATATAAAAACCTTAGCAAGTCATCAAAGTATTACATCTATGTAAAGCATTAAGAGATACCCTTCTATTATTGAACAAGTGTTGGACATTCGGTTCATCCACAAACCAAAAGCAAAACTAATAAATTGACACATAAACACGGGACTCACCAGTAACGCAGGATATTGTTCGAAATCTTCAAGTGTCCACATTTTCCCAGTCAGAGGCTCTTGCAACTACAAGAATCCACACAACGACAAACATGCCACTAAAATTATCACAATTGGAAACTACAACAAATCCCTCAAATAAAAACCACAGTTTAAGAGAAAACACCTCAAAAGCAGGAGCCCGGAAGCCCAAGGAGACACCTTGGGACTCGCTTCTCGCAGCTCGAACCACAAGCTTTCTGGAGAGTAAAGTCTTCTTCTTTGCGCGTCCAAGCCCCAGAGGATTAAGACCCAGTTTCAAGGATGTCCATGTTGATAGGAAGGAGGAGCTGGCTCTAGCTAATGCTCGCGGCTGACTATTTCGTGATGTGTGACTAATTAAGTTGGTTGACAACGCCGCCTCCCACAACAACAGTCCCTGCAAATTTTCCATTTTGTTAGACGCCCCATTTCCTTTCGTTCTTTTCTTCGATGGACGCATGAAGCCATATCTAAACAAGACAAATAAGAATGAAAAACAATCGGATAAAAGAGAAAATGAGGGAGAGTATAAAATACAAGATCAAAATGAAGGGACATAAGATGAATAAAAAGATGGCAGTGGAGGCTAACGGCGACAATAGATATTTAGGTTTCTTATTGAAGAATAAGGGTTGTTTGGACATAGGTTTAAGAACGTTTTAAGGTTTAAGAATGTTTTAAATTTTAGTTTAATTTTTCAAAGGGTTGGAATATTAAATTAAATTAATTTGTCTATTCAATTTTAAAATTAAGATAATTATTTTTCTTAATTTGATTAAGATTAATAATTATATTGATTCCTAATTAATTTTAGA
>JANZLH020000020.1:542154-554596 GCA_026770325.2 Erythroxylum fimbriatum | reverse complement strand
TACCGTTAGAGACGGTCTCCTTTGGTCGTTATGGTTTGACTTTGATATATATACACAACGATCCTGGCTTTCGGGAAGGTCCCGGAACAAAAATTTTTGTTTTCCGCACCGTGTTCATGTGATGGACACATCGGGATTTTCCTACAAAATAGTGACAAATGGTAATAGAATATTGATAAGTGGCATAGAAAATTGGGTGACAAATGGTTTGGAGATTTGGAGACAAATGGACTAGATGTTAAGAGATATTAGTTAGCTTAAGAAAATGGCTTATTAATTTGGTTATTTAAGTGCGTCATGACACTCACCAAGCATTTGTTCACCTTGCTTTTAAACCCATCCCATGGTATTTACATTTTGAAAGACCATCTTTATCTTTGTCTTTTACTTTTGCCATAAGCTCTCTTCTTCATCTTTTTCATTTTCTTCACTCACGACCATCTCACTCTCACCTTCCTCACGTTGAGTTCTTGCTATACTTCACTTTGTTTCTTCAAGATCCTTATTATCTCTTCATCTTGTAACTAAATACCTAACCTATTCCTCCTTGAAAGATTGATGATCGTGTAAAACTTGGAAAGCTAGGGTTTATGTGATTTTGAAGAAGCTTTGAGTTTTATCAAGTAAGTTATACATTAATCTTCATGGGTTGTTTAAATATAAACATATGTGATGATAGTTTAAAGGAGAAAAGATCATGATAGTGGAGTTAAATATATGTTGTAACGTGGATGAGGAAATAAGTAGGTGTATATCATATTTTTTGTATAGGATGAGTGCAGGAAAATGATGAATGAATGTGTATGTTGTGTTCTGTTTTTGAGAGTATGAAAACCATGGATTATAAGTTGTTATGTGGATGAAATAGATTGGGATTTAAGGTATAATGAAGGTGAAATTTATGCTAAAGAAAGGTGTTTGAGAAATGTTCTTGAAGTGAGAAGAAATAAGATTTATGTATGATAGTAAATGATGAAGATTATGTTCTGTTTTTGTATAATTGATAAACAATGGTTCATGGATGGTTTCATGGATGTTATTGAGTTAAAAATTAAGGTGAGAATGAAGATAAAATGATATAGAGTTGATGAACTATGCATAAGATAGTTTGAATGTAACATATAGGAGTTAAAAATCTGGAAAAGTGAAAGAATAATTGCTGGAATATGTTAGTTATAGTGATTTCACAAAATATGCATATGTATTTTAGCCATATCTTGATCTGTAAATATCTAAATAGGATTATTTTAATTTTAAATTAAACTAGAGACAGATGGACAAAATTTTCATAAAGGAATTTGAATTCTGTCTCTAAGGGTTTCTAAATTTGGCTTAAAGTTGAGTACAGTGTGCTATCGTGGTGTGAGAACATTTTGTAGTATTTTATGTATAACTTGCAGAATACTAAACCAAACTGCATGAAATTGATGTCGTTAGAAACTTAAGGCATATAGAAACATTTGTTAGGAGAATGTATTGCCTAAATACCTCATTTTCTTTGTCAAAATGGCCATGAAAAATTAACCCGAAAATCTGTTTTGATAAAAGCTGGAATTTGGAAGAACAAAGTTGGGATTTTTTGGATGGAAGCATCCCATGATCTTGGGAACAGGTTAAACATCAAATATGCTTCTTTTATGTGTGGTTTGGGGTAACAAATGGTTAGGTACTTTCATATGATGCATTTAGGCTTGAATGAAGCTTGAATTGATCCTAGAATGATGCTTGAGTAAGGAATTAAATATGTGATATGTTTAGGCTGATGAATGAGGATATAAATTTAAGAATAGATTGTTATTTACCAAGTATTCAGATCTGAAATTTTAGAGATGTTATAAGAATAAAAGTGATCCTATAAAGGATAATGTGATCCAAAGAAGGAGAATGATGTGTATTAAGTAAAGGTGAATGATAAATTGGATATTTTGTGATCTTTTAATGCTTGAATGATCTTATTAAATGATTGAAAGATGAACTTAGAATAATCTTGTACAAAAGAAGTGTAAATCTAAGTCTAACTTAGACACATATGAGTTATGAAGTATGAATGATCATAAGATGTGAATTAAGGAAATATACCAGGGATTGTCATTGAGCATGCATTATACTTATCACTTATACATATGTATATGATTGAGTATTCATGAAAATGTGCAAATTAGCAATGTGTAAATGTGTATGTATTGTATGATATAGAAGAGCAATTAGAGCAAAAACATATAGACATTACCGAGACGTTGAGGCAATGGCTATCTGGAGGATACTGTGAGTAACCTAGATGGTCTCACATTGATTTATTGTTTTGTTTAAATTCTAAATTGAATTATTATGTGATGTGAAGGTGTTGATTCTGGACATTAAATGTCTGAGGCGTTTGATGCATGAATAATATATTAAAAGTGCTCATTGTATGTGAATTTGACAGAATATGTGATACTAAACTTAATTGTTGAATACTGGACCAAGGTCCGATGGTGAATGTGAATGCGAAAAAATTGAGCACAAGTGAATGATTGAATATATATGATACATTTCACTTTATGAATGCATGATAACATAAAGGCAGTTGTGACCAGAGTCGCCAGTGAAAAAGAGCCTAAAGCTCAAAATATGGTAAGAGCCTCTGGCTCACTATGTATAATGAGCCATGTATCTCCATAGATAAGGGACAATTATTAATGAGCCCATTATCCACAATGGATACGGAACAGAGAAAAAGACACTCAGTTACAACAAATTAATAAATGAAAATGAGTCTCATGAACATTGCACATACAATTTATTATGCATTATATGAATGATTGAATTGAATTGTATGAACCGTTATGAATGTAAAAGGTGAATAAGTGAACCAAGTGTTATATGGTGCTTTTTGATAATTGGTGAAAGATGTACACTATATGATGACATAAATTGTTTGTGAACTTGAAACATAAACTGTATGTGTTATGTGTTATGAGTGAGCCATCAATGAAGGGTAGCTCACTGAGTTCGCAAAACTCATCAAAATTGTAACGTTGACTTTGTAGGTACGAGAGAGTGGGCTTAGCTTCTAAGACAACTTAGAAGAGATCTAGTACTGCTTTTAGATAGATGAAATGGCTCAAAGGTCAGTTAGCTGAGAATGAAGGATTTAGATAGAATTTTGCATTATTCCTCATTCATGTAACATGTAACATATTTTGTAATAGAGCTGTAGACTCTGATAGTTCTTTGATATTGTATATAAGGATGAAGCATCTAATGCTACAATGTATATTCGGTTTTATGAAATGAAAATGAGGAATTGGGCTTTTAAATATTGTGATATTTATGTTTTAATGATGATGCCATGAGATGTGAATGTGAATGTTCTAGGGCACTGGTTCCACCAGGCATGTGCTTGAATATCTGAAGGATATACGGGTATAAATGTCTGATGGGAGTGGGGTGCTGCAATGGAACTATGAACAATAAGACTCCGAAGACTACTTGAGAGCTAATATAAGAAATGGAAATGAAACAATTACAAATGATAATCAAGAAGAGAGAGCAAACAAATCAACAGGGATCTATATAGGCATTATAACTTCCCTAAAGTTAGATAAGTCATTATCATTACTTTAACTACGTGATATACCTTATTTTTTTGAAAGATAAAATTAATAATATTATAAGAACACCACAACTTAGTGTGGAACCATGAAAGTATTAGAGATTAAGGCTACTAACAATCTCTTAAGAGATAAGAAAAAAAATCAAACTAGTAGGCATATGAATTCAAACCTTGAAGGTAACTAAGACTAGGGAAAGAAGAACTATAAAATTAGCTTATGATCCACTTGATAGCTATATATGTACTAATATAACTAGAGATTCCTTGACTAGGAAAATTTGTTTTATTTATGTAGTTTGTGTTGTTGAAAGTATATGGGTCCTTTTCTTTGATTTTAAAAATCCTCAGGTTGTTTTCTTTTTTCAAAATGCATATATGATGCAGTTGAAAGCAAGTTTGAAGACAATAAGATCCTCTTTGTTGTTGTAAGACACTCCTAAGGTCCATTCAACTAATCTTTCTCAATTAGACTTATTACAGAATATGTTGCATTTGATTTGAATTTTTTTCCAACATGTTGGGAGTAGGAACAATTGAACAAGAGTTGATTAAAAGGTAACCTCACCTTGAATAAGTTATGCAGGCTTTGTATTATACTTAGTTTTTTTTAATGTATAATTAGCCATAGTACAAATGAAACTTTGGGGAGATTGCATTTCAACTAGGTAATTTTGTCTCATATCACTCTTTGGAAATCATTGGAGAATAGTTTAAAGTATGATACATTGGTGAATGCTCTAAAATTATGTCTAAGCTATACAATTGAGTCTTAAGTTCTTGATCTAAGGCTATATATAAGTATATTGTTTATGTAAATGGAGAGGCCTCTTGATTTGTAGCTCTAGTTATTACCTTGAATGATCATTTTAACTTTAGCATTTATATGAATAGATGCTTATTGATATTGCCACTTGGAAGCTTAGAAAAAAGGCTTGCGTTAGATTTAGGGTTGTGTCAAGTATACGTCTAATTTAGGTTCCATTTTTCAAAAGTTTTTACCTCTCAGGTAAAGTGAGAGTCTATTGGATCTAAAATGACTCCTTGTCATTGAATAGCTTCCAAATTCTCTAGTCCAAAAGTATTTTGTTATGATCTTTTATTGGTACAATGCCTAGTCCTCCATTTGCCTTAGGTTGATAGAATTCAACCCATTTAAACTTAGCTCAAATTATGTATAATACTTTCCATAACCAAAAGAAAGTTCTTGAATATCTTCTCTATTGAAATGGGTAAACTAAGAGGGAGGGAAAGATGTGAGCTCTAAAATAGATGAAGATTGTTGAGAATGGATGTTATCTACTAGAGAATTCTAGTATATAACTACTAATTCTTTTATGTGTTAGGTCTATAAAAGGTTGGTCAATTCTTACAAAAAAGTCTTTTGGTAGTTATAGGCACTTCAAAGCACTTCAGGGGACTTGCCCTTTGAGTCTTATGAATTTTGAGAGATGTGCTACTTAGTTTTTCACCAAGAAAGTAAAATACCTTAGAATGGACAAGAGGAAACTAATTATCAAGAAGTCAGTGTGCACTCAATCTGAGAGGGAGAGGGAAGCCCGTTCATATCAAACTAGATATTGAATAGCCTTGAGATGGGAAAGAGAAAGCACTAAATATTTAATGTCCTTCCTCCTTTCTTTTTTTGGCCTTGTATCCTAGTCTTGTTCTTATTTTTATTTTATCCTATTATTATTCCCACTTTTGATGAAGGCAAAGGGATTATGTTCCATTTAATAATGGTGTATTATGTTGCCAGTTACCACCCTTTTCTTATAGAATACTGAGTTCTCAAGAGAAGCAAATGCCTCAGCCTTAGAACAAATGGCTTGGTTTACTTACCAGTGTAGGTGGCTTCTAACTGAGACGCTAAACACAAAGATCTAGGTATCTCATCTACTTCTACAAATCCTTGCCTATGGATTTCCTTTTCAGGCTACTTAGTTAACTAACAATGAGAAAGGCTTTAGAAATGATATGAGGATCAGTGATTTTCAAAGTCCACTTACTGAAACAAATGAGCAATTTTTTATTAATGGTAAGACCTGACGTATTAGAAACCAGATTATGGAGGACATGATGACTGAGACTATTTTAGAGTTTTTTTTTCTAAAAAATAGTAGTAAATCATCAAAATATCAGAGATAATAGCTCCTCAGCTTCTTGTATTTGTTATAATAGGAAAAATCCTTCTCCTTTTTAATCTTTATAGTTATTAGTTTGGCAAAGGATTTGACATATATGGTTAAAAGATATGGTGATAAAGGGTGTCCTTCTCTCAAGCCTCTTGCTCCTTTGAACATTTGTGTGGAGTCAACATCGATAAGAATATTATAGATCAAGTTGTTGACATATTATTGTAGCCAATTTAAGAAAACGCCAGGGTATCCAAATGCCTACATTATATGAAAACGAAATTTTAGTTAATATAATTAAATACTTTATAAAAGTCTATCTTTAAGGGAAAACTCCTTTTGTTCTTCTTACAATTGTAGTTCTTGAATAGCTCTTGTAATAAGAGAATATTGCCTCCTATACTCCTGTGTTGAACAAAATTTCCTTAGTTTGAGTTGATGATGATAGGTAGGACCTACTAGAGTCTAATACATAGCATTTTAGAGATGATTACATAGCATTTTAGAGATGATTATAGAGAACATTACAATAAGAAATAGGTCTATAATCTTTAATATAAGAGAAGTTAGGGGATTTAGAGACCAAGTAGATGAATATTTTGTTCATTTTGTTAAACATCTTTGCCTTGATGAAAAACTCCAATATTAAATCAGAGACTAATTTCCCTGGTAAGTCTTAAGTCTTTTAAAAAATAAAGCATGAAGCCCATCAAGTCTAGCTGCTTTGTGAGAATCCATACTAAACAAAGTCTGATTATGTCTTCTCTAATGAAAGGTTTAGTAAGGGAGCCGACTAAATCATGTTTGATAGAGATTGTGGTGAGATCTTAAATTTCCTCCAAAGAGAACAAACTATTAATGCAATTTCCAAGGAGCTCCTTGAAGTAGTTGGATGTAATAGCCTTCATCCAGGGCCTAGGAGGTTCACAGTTTTGTTGGTATTTCTCCTATTAAGCAAGGATTTAAAGAAATAGCTTGAGCTCCTCTCACTATCTTTCAACTAAAGCATTTTGTATTTCTACTTTATAAAAAGAATTATGGACCTCTAAAGCTTTTGAAAAGGAAATCAAGGCTTATCTCTCAGCAACTTGTAACGAGGTATAAGTGAGGTTGGAATAGATGCATTCATAAGATCTTATCAGGAGTTTTCTGGTGTTTAGAACTACCTTATGTAACTAAACTTATTCATGTTGAGGTCGTTTAGCTCATCCTTAATAACTTGTAATTTTCTCATACAAATGAAAGTTTTATGTCTCATTATGTTTTCCCTCAAACCTGTACTGATAGCGCTATCAAAACCTTCAGACTCAACTAGAAAGTTGTTAAATTTGAAGGGGGCTTTCTAGTTACATTAGTTGTAAATAATTCGACTTCAATTAAAGATTAGAGCACAGGGACTTGTTGAAGTACACTTTGTTAAAAGAGAAAGCAGTAATCCAAAAGGAGTTGATGAGAGCTCTGTCAAGTTAGAGGTTATTCTAACTAGTTATGTATCTTCTATTGCAGGTTTCAACAAATCTGTCCAACTTATTGTTTTAGGGGTCTGTTTATATTCTCTTTGGCGAGAGCGCAACACTCGACGCTTCCAGAGTTCCTCTTCTACGAAGGAGAGTTTGATATGCTTAATCATGTCTGAAGTTCGGACGATTATTTTGGCTAAGAAAGTTTCTTGTAACTCTAATGTTTGTCATTCCTTACGACTATAGTTGCTAGATGGCGTTTATATTTAGGCTCATTCTGATGTGGTCACTGATTTTTTCTGCTGGCTCTTCTCCTGTGTTATATATAATGAATTTTTCCTTTTGATGACCTTGTAATATTGTTTCTATATTTATACCAATTTCCCTTTTTCAAAAAAAACAAACTTCAGTACTTCCTAGAAGTTGAAGATAGTCACTGTACAATTTACTCAAAAATGATGCCGTTGCAACAAACTGGAGTGATTCACCATGATTAGGGTCCGACAGGATCAATCCACCTCTGTCAAGCAAAATTTGAGAGTACGTCCATGAATAAGAAATGTTGGCGCAATATTGCTAACCACCATTTGTTCTCATACTATTTGCTGTGCCTGTTTACATGCATATATATATACACACACACCTGGAGTTCTGTTGAAGACTCCGTCAGAAGCATAAGAACACACAAGTGAGTTGGCCATGTTTGTTGAAGATTTGAAACCAGGCTCATAAGGAAAGCCAAGATCACGAAAGGATCGAAGTCTTGCAAGCAAAACCTGCAGAGCGTTCTCAAAATTATCGTAAAAAGAACTGCTTACGGAAATTAATCTCGTTTGTGAAAATAGCCAAATTTTTTAAATAGTACCGCAGTAGCTGGAAGCTTGTTATTCCAATAGAAAAACCCTTTTTTCTGATAACCCTTCCACTGCTTCTGCAGCAGTAAAGTTCCCTGTAGCATATCCTAGATAGGAAGTATTTCCAGTGGCAAAGAACAACCAGATTCCTCCCCACACCAGCTCATCCATAAAGCCTGATGAGTTATAGAACTTTCTTGCCTTCCCACCACTGTTTTCAACTGCTGTATAAGGTCTTTGCATATGACCAGTGTCATTTTTAGTTGCAAGCCCAAATAACTTCTCTGCTGCCCTTATTAATGTACCAGAATAATCAGCATCATCTTTGAACACTATCGACGCCGATGATAAAGCTGCCATAATCTCTCCCGCAAGATCGGAAGCTGTACTGTCGCAAGTGGATACAGGTCTTGGATATTCCATGTGTTCAGGCCTTTGCCAACAGCTCATATCATTATATGGTTCGGTGTCATTGCCACCAGTTCCAACCTGAAATCAGAAAGGAAGATTTTCTTTTGAAGTCTCCATGTAATAGATGAGACACTGATCGTGATGGAGAGTTTATGATGTGTCTTGCCTGAGAGTACAGTGGAATGGGAACTAGAGTTGAATTGTGAGGGAAGACCTTTAGCAAGTAATCACTACCCCATCTAATAATGTCCTTGACATGATCAAGTTCACCTATTTCAGCATATTTTTCATGGTATTCAATCACACTCCAACTCAAGAGAGTTATGGTGTATGCTGAGGTAAAACTGAACTTCATGTTATTTCCAGAATCATAAAATCCACCCACAAGGTCAGCAGCAGGACTGCTCAAATTCCCATCCTGCAAACCTGAATTTCCTCGAAATCTCACTGGAGTACTGCTTGGAAAATTCCCCGCTGCAAAAAGAACTTATGGAGTGAGTTAAAAGGACCAAATCCAAATTCACTTGGAATAAAAAAAATGGCACAGAATCATACACTTTTGTGCATCAAAGAACATCAGCGCTTGACTTAATGCTAGTGTAAGATTCCTTGAAGATGAAGAGTGCCTGCGCTGCGGCTCTGGGGCAAAAAGTGTAATAATAAAGCAATTGCTAAGATAGCCAACACTATGGTGACTGAAATGTACACAACACAAAACGCTTGAAGCACTTTTTGTCAGTAATGACAAGTTCGTAGTCGTAGGATTTAGAATACTGAGAGGAGATTGAAAAATAATTATTGTTTGACTGACGAACGAGGTTGAAGTCAAGTTGTATTGAGTTCCATTTGCTTGCTGAAGGGACAAGTCTGCCTGCCTCAGAAATGGTGTGCGCATATCTTATAGACTGGGAATCTAAATCAGATGAAATAAAACTTGTCATGGGTAATGGAACAAGATTTTGTGTGGAGGAGAAATGGAACTGAAAATGGTTAGTGTAATATAGTAGTTCGTGGTAGTTTTATGAGCTAATTAGCAACTAAGTCGGCATTGGATATTGTAAGAATATATAAGGACTGACCTTAATGCGGAATTGCCGGATCAATTTGCTGTTTGTTAGTTTTCGAATTTTAGTAGGCTACTAGAGTCACCAATTAATCCACGCCCTAAACTCAAATCCTTTGATAGTGTGATTTACGTAAATCAAGAAGAATAAAGAACAAATGTTTATCTTCTGAGAGAGAGAAAAAAGTTCACCGAAAACTTCTTTTGTTTCTAATGTTTTTTTTGTCTTTTGAAAGATACCCTTTCTCAAGCCAACTTCCTCTTTTATATTGGACAAAAACAAACTGCCGGGGAGTTATATTTATGTGGCTGTTCATTTAAAAGCCAACATAGACCAAGTGTGTTTTGAGTTTCCAACGCTAACTTTTCTAAGGTTTGCGTTTTCGGATGTCGGACTGCGATTTAAGTTTGATTTACGATCCTTCGAATTCTTTGGTTTCCGCATGCTTTTTGTTTCCGATTTGCTATTGCGTTTCCGTTCGTTCTTTCGCTTCTGCTTTGTTCCGATTTGATTTTGTTCTATTTTTCGCTTTTCCAGTTGGGGTTCGGTTTCGAAATCGGGTCCCAACATTGATGATCAAGAATTCACCAGACTGACATTTTACAAATGTTAAGTTCATAGCAGTAGTCTTATTCAAAGTTTAGTGATAAGGAATTCACTAAACTGATGTTTTACAGGCATTAAGTTTATATCAACATTTTTATTTGAAGTTTAGCGATGAGGAATTTACTAAATTTACTAGATTGTTGTTTGATAGACATCACATTTATGTTGAAAATTTTATTAGAAGTTCAGGGATCAAGAATTCACCAGGCGAATATTTTAAAATAGTTTTATTCAAAGTTTAGTAATAAGAGATTTACTCGACAGAGATTTCATAGACATCAAGTTCGTATTAATAGTTTTATTCAAAATTCAGTAATCAAGAATTCAACATATTATTTCCAAAAAGAATTTACCAGATTGATATTTCACAAACATCAAGTTCATATCAACAGTTTTATTCAAAGTTTAGTCAGAAATTCACCAAATTGATGTCTCACAAACATCAAGTTCATATCAACAATTTTATTCGAAGTTCAATAATTAGGAATTACCAGACTAATGTACTACAGATAACTAAGTTCATATCAATAGTTTTATTTAAATTTTAGTAATCAAGAATTTACCAGACCGTTTTCTCCTAGACATTAAGTTCAAATCAACAATTTTATTCTATGTTTAGTGGTTAAGAATTCACCGAACTGAACTGATATTTCACAAACATCAAATTCATATTAGAGCATGATATACGACACAACACAACCAAGTCCATGCTTCTAAATTTGATGGCTTATGAAGCTACCCCAGATGCATCGGATAATCTCTGTGGTCTCACTTATTATATATGCTTTATATATTCCTTTAATTTAGATTATTTGTCTTTTACAATGAATACAGTGAATCTTTTCCGATGGATAAGAGTAGGCCTCAGATGCCCTTCTGGAGAAGAGGGTACTGACTATTACTCAGTTGCCATTATGAATACCCCATCCTTATTAGCTGGCAATGAGTGGGCGGTGAAGAATAGTCAATATACCTGATGAGAATAATTTTGATCGAAGACACATTGAGGCAATGGCCTTGGATTGTCTCCTAAAGAAAGAAATTCAGCAGAGTTAGAGAGAAAGAGATTCAGCAGAGGAAGATAATAATTTGCGCGTCCTTTATTCGATTCCAAGGCAAATATTTATAGTCACTTGCAATAAAAGATAATGATGAAAGATAATGATCAAATCCTAACTACTGACCGATAATGATGAAAGATAACGATCAAATCCTAACTACCGACTCACTTAGCCACAAACACGGCAATAGAATTCTAGTAACATGACAACTCTTATTGACCTAGTCCTAAGAAAATTCAACCAACACATCCAAAAGTAGAGCCTGCTTCTCACGTTCCGGAAACTTCTATAAAGTTCGCATCAATTCCACCCCCCTTTAATTCCCTTGTCCTCAAGGGAAAACGACGGATAACTCTGTGCAATTCGTCGAGCATCTTCCCACGTGGCGTCTTCTTCTGGGGCACCTTGCCATTTGATCAAGACTTGCTGTTTAGGGCGGTATCGACCCTTCTGAATTGTCTGTTCCTGTAACACGCGTTCAGGTTATGGCAACACAGTATAGTTCTCCGAAACAGGTGGTAAGGCAGTGGACGTTACCGGCACTGTACCCAAACTTTTCTTCAACTGACTCACATGGAAAACAATGTGTATGCGGGATCCCAACGGCAACTCTAAACGATAAGCCACCTTCCCTATTCTCTCAACGACTTTATATGGGCCATAGAACCTTGGGGACAATTTGAGAGAAGACCGAAAAGCAACAGAAGTTTGTCTATAAGGCTGCAATCGGAGATAAACCAAATCCCCTACCTCAAATTCAAGATCACGCCTATGTTGGTCAGCCATGGTTTTCATACGATTCTGGGCTTGTTGGAGGGCGTTCTTGAGGTCTTTGAGAATAGTGTCCCTATCCCTCAAATAGTTATCCACCGCAGCCACTCTAGAGGTGCCAGGAACATACCTCAATAAATTAGGAGGTGGTATACCATAAACAACTTCAAATGGTGTGACTCGAGTTGCGGAATGATAGGAGGTATTGTAACTGTACTCTGCCCAAGGAAGCCATTCACGCCACTTCTTTGGTTGGTCCGAGGCAAAGCATCTCAAATATTGCTCTAAGACCCGATTGACTACCTCCATTTGGCCGTCCGTTTGTGGATGATAACTGGAGCTCATATTGACACGGGTTCCCTGTAACTTGATCAAAACTTTCCAGAAATTACTCATAAAAATGGGATCACTATCACTTACAATACTAGTTGGGATGCCATGCAATCTTACGACATTAGTAACAAATGCCGTTGCCACCACCATTGAAG
>JANZLH020000020.1:458499-472462 GCA_026770325.2 Erythroxylum fimbriatum | reverse complement strand
AGCTTTCGATAAATTTCCTACTGTGAGATTTTTTTTATTAAATGGCAAAAGTTTAGAAAATGATTTTGCTTATGTTTTACTTTATAAATATGTTATCCACGAGCAATAAGCTCACCCCCCTTCATTCCCATCCACAGGTGATGAGAAGAAGATCGAGTGAAAGAAAATGAGGGTTTCCGTTTGTATGTGTTCGTATTGTATTATTGTTAAGTTAGATTATTGCTGAGAAATTTAGAATTGTAGTGTATTGTGTATTTTGGATTGTGGTAATTGGTATTGTATATGGCTTGAAACGCCATAAGGGTTTTGTAAGCAATTAATTCATGAGGAGTATGAATTATGAAGAATTAAGAAATTGTGTATAGATTTGAGATATCAATTGGTGTATGATTATGGAATATGAATTGTGATTGTCTATGAATATTATTGGATTGTGTTGATGGATTGGAATTTACTGAAGTGCTTTAGGTATAGATTTGTGTTTTGTTATGTTGAGATTCAGGACAGGAGGTCCGATGAATGGTGTGATTTTGGTTTGGTATATATAGAGAAGTGAATTTTAAAACCCTTTGCAGGTTTGGGTTTGTTAAAATGCAGCCGTTATGCTGCTCGATTTTGTGTAAATGGAGGGTTATGGTTTGTTTATAAGGAATCAAATAATATAAGAATTGAGTATTTGAATGTGGATGAATTTTTCCAATTGGGGAAAATTGGATTGCTTTGTATGAGATTGATTAAAATTGAAAGGAATGAAAAAGAAAGAAAAAAAAATTATACCGAATTTCGGATTGGGCTTAGTCTAGGGTTTCCAACGCGATAGTTTTCTATATTCGCGCTTCGGATGTTGGATCCGCTTTGATTTGTCTCCGCTTTATGTGTTGATTGATCAGCTTGTTTGTATTCGATTCGTTTCCATTTCTGCTTTTATTTTTAGTTGTTCAGTTCGATTAAGCGATTTGTTTCTTTGTGATCTGATTCGTATTTCGCTTTTGCTTCCGATTTCCTTTCGTTTGTATTCCGCACTTTCGGTTCGCATTTCATCCTTTGACTTTTGCCTCATGTTCCGTTCTTTTGATTTCGATTTCGTTCGTTTTTACTTCCGCCACTTTGTTTTTGTTCAGTTTTCCGTTTTTTCGGTTGGGGTCCGGTTCCAAGATCAGGTCCTAACATCAAGAAACTATGATTAATCAAAGGTTGACATGTACTATGCCTTGTGATTAATCTTGATATCGTGTTACAAAATGACTGAGCTTATAACCATGGTTATAGGTTAAATCGGATTATCGATCCTCATTTGATTTGGGTAGTCATAATGTCTTGCTAGAGGCCGCTTATGACTTATGGGCCTTGAAGTGTGATCAAGCCCATTGCCAACATCAAATGAGCCTACAGGGTCGCACACAAAGAGTGATGTGATTTGGGCTTATTCTCTTGGGCCTAATTTATTAGGCATTGAATAAATATATGTGGATATATTTATTGGGCTGGATTGAATTAAGTTGTCGGGCTTTTATTATATAAGATATAATGGGCCAAAACTTATTGGGCTTCAATGGGATTAGGTTTTCTCTATAAATAGAGAAAATTAGGTCTCATTAGAAAAAGAACAAAAAAACGTGAGATGAAACCCTAGCTACCCTTCGAGAGAAAACTGTGCGGCGTTCGGAAAGAGTTTCAGGACGTGCTAGCACACGATAACCGCTGCCTGGATCATTTATACTTGTGTGGTTATCGGTAGAGGGCATTCGCGTATTGCAGCGTCTACGAATCAGAAAAAGAAACAACCAATCCGTTTCAAAAGGTATTTTCGTACATTCTGTGTATTTTCAGTTATACTTCATGTTGTGTTATGATCTTTTCCGCAGTGTGTTGTGAATACTCGGGCCATACGCGATCCAACAATAACAACACTTAACTTATAATATGTCTTACTTTCCTAATCCTATTCCAAATGTCTCTCTATCCCAAGTTCCACTATTAACCCTTTAACTCTACTTTAAGCCCACTCCACCCAAATGGCAATCCTTGTCACTTCTCATCATTCTTGCTTCCTCTTAAGTTGTTGACTTATTAACCAAATCTTCCTCTATCATTCAGAAACAGGTAAGGAAATCTTGACATTCAGTAATAGATGATTCTAATTATCGCTGTCAACAAAATGCTATGTTTTTTCTTCAAACTCACGGTGATGGCCCTTTGGTGGTCTCTTCTCCATTACGGGTTCTTCAAGCTAATGCTTCAGGATGGTTAGCTACTATAGTGAGTTATTTTATTGACAAAAGGCTATGTTTCTTGCTAATGTAATAATGGGATGAGACAGAAAAGGGAAAATTGGGATTAGAGAGGGTTTTGATCAACAAGTGGGACTTCTTCTTCTTCAAATTTAATAGTGAATAAAATGAACAAAAGGTGTTAGAACAAGTCGCCTGACATATTTCGAGGAACCCTTTAATACCACTAAATGGAAGTATAGAATGTCTCTAGACAAGTATAATTTTTCTGAAAACAATATGGTTATGGGTTATGGTACTTGACTAGTTATATTGTTAATTAATAAATTTAGGAAACAAATAATAAAATTAAATAAAGTTGGCTATACGAAGATATGTTGAAAAACACAAAGACCTTCTTGATACTCTCAAATTAAAGTAATTGACAAAGGATAGGGAGCTCAAAGATACTAAACTATCCTTATCCTATCAATGGAAGCCTATAAAGATCTTGCACGAATTTTAGAAACTAGTAAGGAAGTTATTCAACATTAGTAACTACAATAAAGTGTTAGGTTTGAAACCAGAGGAAAACCATAACTCAAGGTTTAGGTGCCAACATAAATAAAGGACCAAAATTTGAGTAATAGTGAATTAAAGAATTTGATTGAACTGATAACTTGTCAAATGGAAACTAATTCTCAAATAGCCATTCAAGAAGACTATAATGACTAGGATAACCCAACATTGCAGAACACAAATGTATAAGGGATGCAACTATCAACCTCAATGCTTTAAAGTAAAACCAACTAAAGCCTATAGAAATCAAGGAAATACTTAAGTTACACAAGGTTTTAGGCTAGGGAGACATGAAGAGAGGCTTGGACATGTTACAAATATTTTAAATCAACTATTAAGGAGTATAAAGATGCAACCTTAACTAAATAGTGCAAAGTTGTAACTCATAATGGATTGCCTTTAAAGCTTAAAAATCTTGGCAACTTCTTCTTCTTATAGATTATTGAAGACTCGAGCTTTGATCACGTCCTGTGTGATTTAGTGGTGAGCGTTAGCCTCATGCCTTTAATAGTTTGTAAGAAGCTTAAGTTACACAATATCAAACTTAATGCTATCTCTCTTAAACTAGTAGATTGTCCATTTAAACATTTGGTAGGAATAATAAAGATATGCGTATAAGAATTTGTAAGTTTCTTATTCTTATAATTTTTTTATTGAATATGGTTGAGGATAAACATGTACCTTTAATTTTGGGATGACCTTTTTCAGCCACTTTTAAGGCCTTCGATTGGTCATTTTTATACTAATATGAAATAACTGCAAATGCATAATGTAGCTGTAGCTAACATAAGCAAGTACGAGTCAAATCCCACGAAGACAATAAACTAGTAATTACCATTATCCTATTATCTAGTCTATGAATTAAGTGTTGGTTTTAAATTAATAACAATAATTAAGCAGATAAAATAAAGTAGGAAACAATAATGAGAAAAGAAAAAAGAAAACAATCAATATCAAAAATTAGTGCCTAGGTAATAAGTCCCCCTAAAACCATTAGAAAATTAACCTTTTATTATTGAAAGTGCGTCGTAACTTCTAGGTCGATCCCACAGAGATTGTGTATAAAGTTATTGAAATGAAATTAATCGATGTTTAGGTTTGGTGGTTTTGAATTGAGAAAATAAAATAAAACTAGACTAATAAAAACAAATTAAAGAAAACATGCGAAAAATGATAAAAATGGAGAATTCGGTAGAGACTTGGTTCTTTGGTTCAATCTTGGCCTATACCCTAATTGAGCATATTTTATTGATTTTTTGTTCTCAAACCTCTCCTAGCAACTATTAATCGTGGGTTAATAATTAACTCAAGTTTTTCCTTAGGTTTTGTTTAATCAAGATACGATTGTTAATTAAACCTAACCATCAAATAACTTAAGATACGATCTTTAGATTTAATTAGGCAGTAGCATTATGAATTAGGAAAACCGATTAATTAAGGCAACAATTATATACGATGCATCATTTAACCTAGGTCATGTTATCCCTAATGATTACGAATCATTAGTCGCTACACATGAATTTCAACATAACAATTACGGATTATATCGAAATTCTAGCAATGGGTTTGAAATTAACAATTCAATGAACGCATTAAAATCATCAATTCACAATACCCAATAGGTTCATACACAAATAACCGAATAATAACGAAAATTTGATTATCCATACACAAAACCCAAATTAATTAACATAGGATAACACAATCAATTTCTAATGAGAGAAAGAAACAATAAACTAATTAAAAAATACTTAACCTGGGTCGTCGGTGTCGATGTTACCTCTGAACCGGCGTTGGGATGTCTAGCTCTTCATGGACCTTTTCCGATAAAAATGCTTCAGCTTCATACTTAATCCCTAGCAAAAAAACCCTTTTGTTTTTGCCCTTAATTGATTTCGGCCCAACAATGTCACCTTCTCATTTCACTGCTCCTCTCACGCTACTGTTGCTCGATGTGACAAATAAACTTTGACACTCTTTGAAATCCTTCTCCAGCCAATCTGCTCACGCCCTCTTCACTTCTGCGCTCTCCTTGGTTCACGCTAGTATCCTCTACTGTTTTATTTTCTACTGTAGCATGACAGGACCAATAAAGGTCTACATCATGTTTAAAACTTGCTCCTCTCTTTACTCCTCTGCCGGCAATGTGCACTCTTTTGTTCCTGTGCTTCAATTTTTTTTTTCATTGTAGTGCCGCACACCCCTGTCCGTCTGCGTTGTCTCCTTTTTATATGCCCCATTTAATTTCCGCAACCCTCTCTTTGCGTGCGTCTAGCTCATTAATTCCTTGTGCGTTGCGTGATTTTCCCATTAAAATGCCACCTGTTGCTTGTTTTTTTTACCGTGTAGCCAATTAAAATGCAACTCAAACTCAAGCCTCCTTGCGCTAGCTATTTGTGCCAACACTCAATATGTTGCCTTCACTTGTGTCACATACGTGATTATTTACTTGTTGTGCGTCGTTTGTTGTGTTTTTCAGCTGCCACCCTATTTTAATTTGCTTGTGTGATATTCTTTGCTGCCTCAAAACGCGTAGCCATAACGACGCCTCCCTTCTGCTTTATGCTTGCCCTATTGTCATTCATTGTGCTTGTCCTCAGTTGTGTTGGCCCTCCAATTTAAATTTGCCTCCTGTGCATTGGCCCTCCAATTGCCACTAACAATTTAATTTGCTCCTATTGTAAAACGCCGCACAACTCCTTTGATTTATTGCCTCTTATGTTGCGTGATTGTGGCCTCCTGATTTATTCTCCTCTTTAATGACAATTTAATTTGCCACGTAGATACCTTGTCTCGCTGTTGCTATACCGTCTACTGTTGATTGCTCATTTAACCATTAAAAAATTGCAACAACTTAAAGCCTCCATTGTGCTCCTTCGGTTGTGCGTGATTTTTGTCTTAATGCCTTAAGCTGCCTCAGAAAATAACGACGCCACCTTGCTCTCCACCTTTAATGCTCATTTGATTAGACAATTAAAATTTATCTTGCTTCCACTTCTCTTCAACCTAGTAGTCAACACAAATTGAAGACAAATTAAGTAATTTATCATGAAAAAAGATTGAAATTACATGGAAATACATAAGAAAATATAAGATAATTCAATCTTATCAGTTGGGGGGTCTTGGCATTCGAGATCTTCGCACAACCAATGATGCCTTTTTAGCTAAGTTAGGATGGATGTTGATTTCCAAACCTCATGTACTTTGGGTGAAAGTCATATCCGCGAAATATAAATTTGATGCCAATCACATCCCCACATCCTTGGATGCAAAAGGAGGTTCGATGATCTGGCGGAGCATCAAGGCAACTTGGCACCTAGTTGTACATGGAATGAACTGGATGATAGGGGATGGTACTAGGACTCGATTCTGGCTTGACCCGAGGGTGGTGGGAGCAAGCCCCCTCATTACCCAGGCTACAACCCCTATCCCTGAATCCACTATACATCTTAGCGTCCACCATTTTGTGGACGCTAAAGGCAATTGGAACTGGGATTCCTTCCAACAGTATCTCTCGTCCTCAATTTGCAGGACAATAGCTGGTATGTATCTCCCGAAGGATTATCTTGGACAGGATAAGCTGAGTTGGGGATTGTCCGATACTGGACAGTTCACTGTAGCTTCCACTTATTCCATGATCAAAGACTAAGAAAACGTCTCGCCCCATGGTGTATGGCAGATGATATGGGAATGGAAGGGCCCACCACGAATTCGCACCTTCCTTTGGCTACTTGCTCACGATCAGATGCTTACTAACCAGCATCGGGTCTGTAAGCAACTCACCACGGACGGAGCGTGTTTTCATTGTCGCCTTGAGGAATCTTCGGTTCATGCAGTGCGCGACTGCATCAAAGCTCGTCAAATGTGAAACCTTTTCCCACTACATCTAGTTTCTACTGACTTTTTCACTATGACGAATCGGGAGTGGCTCACTTATAATCTACAACAACACTGCCGGGTTTTTGGACGAGATTAGGCTTGTTTTTTGGGAATCATTTGTTGGTCCCTATGAAAATGGAGGAATCTGACCTTATTTGAAGAACAGGTTACTTGACCTTCCTCACCTATCTCTTGCATTTTGTCTTATGCAGGTCTAATTCATAGCTCAGAAGAGGGGCACTGTCGGGCTCTTACCAGTTCTCGCCCTCGACAGGTTCAACGAACTAGCTGGACCAAACCACCTATCGGCTGGATAAAGTTAAACATTGATGGAGCTTGCAAACAGGCCTCGTCCACAGCTACAACAAGAGGTCTTCTTAAGGACAGTTTAAGTACCTAGCTCGGTGGATTTGTGCATAATCTGGGATCGTGCAAGCCGATGGCAGCGGAACTCTGGGGAGTCTTTACAGGACTCCAGCTCGCATGGAACCTGGGCTACCGCCGAATCGAACTGGAAGTAGACTCTACTGTTGTACTTGTTATTCTCTCCTCGTCAGCCCACATATCTACGTCGCTCAACCCCATCGTCAGGGGTATTCATGCACTCTTCACTAGAAATTGGACTGTTACTCATCGACATGTCTATCGAGAGAGTAACAGATGCGCGAACTGGCTTGCAAACTATGCTGGTCACTTTGATGTCGGAGTCACGTATTTTGTAGCTACACCCATTGGGTGCCATCTCCTCCTTTTATCGGATATGTCGGGGACCAATTTCCCTCACATTACGATGTAATTTTATTGTCTTCCCTTTAAAAAAAGAAGCAGTCAGTACTCAACCATTGGCTTATTGAACGATTTGGTTAAATATTCATTGGTTTTGCTTATTGGTATGTCCGAGTACCTGGTTTTGGTCATTACGATATGTCTTTTATGTGACGAGCAATCAGCAAGCCAGTGGTTCCCATCTGAAAACACTTTGTTCTACAATTAGTTAAATGACAACTTCGATCGCATGCCCCTGCACATTATTTTGTTTCTATGTAGTAGTCAGATTTTGTTTGGAGGCAAAGGATCGATACTAACTATGAACTCAACCACTATATGGAATCGCTTGGAAAACATACATGTTAATTTACTGCCAACTAAATGTTAAAAAGTAATACATGTCCCAACTAAAAACTGAAAATTGCTCCTTAGACTATGATTAACCAGCGATCCTAAAAGTAATAGTCACTCCTGTTTTGCTTTTTCTGTGCTTGTGAAGGAGGAATCAGTTTGGTGTTATAGAATAAAAGGAAGAACACAACCCAACGCGGGAAGCAACGTAAATGACGATTGAAACGGTGACGCGGTAGTAAACATAGTACGCAGCGTATTAAATAATATCCAGAGATGTAATGGTGCATTGGCATATATTGAATCTTACTATCACGTGTATATAACCAGCCTCCAACAGATATATTGATATGCTATAACAAAAAACCGTTGTTCCCTTTTCAGAATTCTATTATGTGATTCTTCTCTCTCTTCTTCCTTTTCTGTCCCCTTTCACAAGGTTTATGTTGGAAATCTCTTGTCAACACAAATATATCTAATACTTGGTATCAGAGCAACGATTTAGGGAGAAACAATGGCTGAAGGAACAAAAGTTGCAGAGATGTAGAGGCTAGAGGAAAATGTGAGGAACTTGGTGGAAATGCAAATGAGAAGTGAGAAAATGTTCTTATAAATTCAAAACAGAGCTAATAAGATAGAGAAGGAAATGCCAGAGCTACGAGCTATGCTCCTGCAATTATTTCCAAAGCAAGGGAAAACACTAGAAGAGACATCATCGAATCACTCACATCCCACTTCTTAGAGTAGTCACCCAAGGTAGGAGTCGGATGACAACTTCACATCGATGAGTTTGAGCAGGATTGAGTCCTCTTTATTTGATGGTGAAAATGTTAAACTATGGTTGTACCACTGTCAACAATTTTGCCATCTGGATCAATCTCTAAAGAAAAAAAGGTACGTATAGCGATTTTGCATATGTATGAAAAGGTTCAATAGTATTGGTAGCGGTTACACATAAAAAATTGTCAAAAGGCATAAATGATCAACTGGGAGGAGTTCATCAGGGCCCTCAAAGAGAGGTAGAGTCAAACAGATATTTTTGATGATCCAATAGGGGACTTTAAGGGATTAAGACAAGAATAAACATTGTTGGATTATTATACTCAATTTGACCATCATTCCAATAGGTTATTAATGTTAGAGGAGTACTTGGTTGGCTTCTTCATTAAAGGACTCAAACCGGAGATTGACGTGACTGTGAAATTGCATGAACAAAATTCATTACATCAAGCTTATTTGCTAGCTCGTAAACAAGAGGCTATAATAATGTATAATGGAAGCACCATGTTAAATCGAGGAACTATTATAAAGAATGTGGGAAATTAGGGTAACCTGAATGTCGTGCTGAGATTGCAACATCTAACAAACACACATAGAAGCTCAACACCTAATGACATATTACCAACACCCACCTCAATGTTGCGTTCATCTTCTGTAAGATCTTTTAAACCCTCTAAACAAATTAGCAGTAAGGATTTTGACGATAAGAGAGGCAGAGGCCCCCGTTTTTGGTGTGATGAGAAATATAGCATAAGTCACAAATGTGAAAAGAGACATATGCAGTTTTATGTAGTCACGGAGGATGAAGACCATGGGAAGACAATTTTCAAAGGCGATGAGGAAGAAATTGAGGACATATCAAGAGATGATGTCTATCCAAGTGTTTCAATGTAGGCGATGCCGGGAATATCGGAAGATATGAGTTCAAACAAATGACATTAATGGGAATACATTGGAGGAAATTAATTCGCATTTTGATTGATGACGGTAGTACTCACAACTTTGTGGAGACCTAAGTCGTAAGGAAGGGGAGCTGTGTTCTTTGGGAACTTAAACCAATCTATATAACAGTGGGTGAAGGGTTGCAGCTGGAATGTTGATGGTTGCGAGAATTTTGAATGGACCATACAAGGGATACAATTTACTATAAGTGCATTGATATTATCATTAGGGGGTTGTGACGTAATTCTGGGTGTGCAATGATTGGCAGGTTTAAATGACGTATTGTGTAATTTTATGGAACGAACAATGGCCTTTAATTGGAATGGAGAGTTGGTAATGTTGAATGGAAAAATTGGGGGCAAGTCATGAGTGGTGTCATGCAAGGACTTCCAAATAACTCTGTAATGTTCGAAAAGTGGGCAACTATTGATGATGCAGCTAACTATTCCTGTTGAGTTTCAGTTGCAACAAATGAAGATGTATGATGGGCAATGGAGTGCATTAGATGAAATCAATGTATTTCTAGCTTAATATGCTTTGATTTTTTGACGTACCGAATTGTCTCCCACTTGACCGTAAATTCAACCACCAAATTCTCTTGAAGGAAGGCGTTGACACTATTTAGGGATGACAATCTTGGCAAGGGCTAAGACTGCTTAGCCTTATTGGGCCATGGGTCGCGCTCGGCCCAGGGCTGTCCTTGCCTGGGCTAGCCCGTGGCCCGAAGAGAAGGTAAAAAACAACGTCGTTTTTTCCAAATTTTTTTAAAAAAACTGTAGACGTACCGACCTGATCAAGCCCCCCATGGCCATTCGAGCCATAGGCTGGTTAGTCCATGGTCAGGCCAGCCCAATGGTCAGCAGCCACTGGCTTATTGGGCCATGGGTTGCCCAATCTATAAGTCAGGTCGGGTCGGCATCCCTAACACTACTATCATATGGCCATATTGTTATTGTGGAACACGGAAGGATGTACTTGAACAGTAGGTGAAGGAACTTATGAAGCAAGGATTTATAAGTCATAGCTATGGTCCCTATGCATCACCGGTTGTACTCGTGAAAAAAGGATAATTCATGGTACATATGTGTAGATTATCGGGAGTTAAACAAACACACAGTCAAGGACAAGTTTCCAATACCACTAATTGTTAAACACCGTTTGATTTAACAAATACCCCATCAACATTTCAATGACTGATGAACGAGCTATTCAAACCATACTTGAGGCATTTTATTTTAGTACTTTTTGATGACATTTTAATATACAACCAATACTTACAATTTCATGTGGAGCATATCACCATAGCCATGCAGATTTTGAAAAACAATCAACTGTATTTACGAGGGAGTAAGTGTGTATTTGGAGCTTGACAAATTGAATACTTGAGTTATTCTATTTCAGAGTGAGGAGTAGCGAATGATTTCAAAAAGGTGAAGAATATCATATAATGGACAAAACCCAGAAATGCTAAAACTCCGAGGTTTTTTGGGAATTATGGTTTATTATTGAAGGTTTATAAAGGGGTATGGATTGATTGCTAAACCATTAACAAATTTGTTGAAAAAAGACAAGTTAGTCCATTGGGAATAGCAACAGGAGGAAAGGGAGGTGTTTGAAAAACTGAAGAATGCAATATCATTAGCTCTAATATTAGCTCTCCCTGACTTCTTAAAACCATTCATGGTGGAAGCAAATGCTAGTGGGGTGGGAATAACGGTGGTTCTACAACAAAGAGGTCACCAGGGGCCATCTACATATGAGAAACAATTCTTATTCGTGATTAAGGCAATCAAATATTGGCATCATTACTTGAGTTGTAAACCCTTTGTGGTTAGACAAATCACCAAAGTCTTAAGTATTTGTTGGAGCAACGTTTAAGAACCCCTCTGAAAATCCTGAAGGATATATTTCGCAAAATTTTGACTCTACTGTAGTTGCTTTGAACTGTATATTGTCAATTTTAGAACAAATGAAAACAAAAAAATTAAACACGAAATAAAAAATTAATACCTGAAATTTTTTAACGCTGTTCGGCATACCTTGTCTACGTCTGTGGGGCTCTCACCCAGCTTAATACTTTCACTAACGATAATAGTTTTATACAAGGCTTTACTGAATTGACTCACTCAACTCTTGACACTATCCCTCTTCCTCATAACCTGTGAAAGTATTTCACACCCAATAACATGACCAACTCGTGCTAACCTCAACAGAGGATTTTCTCAATAATGTTTAATAATAACGATATGAAATAAACAACCCAAGTGATTAAACAAAATGCAATATAAATGAAAACACTTGACATAAGAAAAACATCATCCCTAATAATTCCATCTTATTCAATGAAAGATCGAAAAGTTATCCCTCAATAAATTTGTCATAGTCTTTTAAGATTATCACCTTAACATCACATAAGCAGCAACAAACAAATTTCCAACACACGTAAATGTTTCTTCACCGGAATCATGCAAATATCGCGGTTGTAACAACCACAACAACTGCTGGAATTTTTCTCACACAACCACCATTATCAACAGCCACAAAACTTCTACATAGCCCATTGTTGTCGTTCAAGAGATAGAGAATACACAGCTGCAAAGATTCCACACAATCATGCAAACACAAAGAGAAAAGCGAGCTACTAAATTGCCCTTAATAGATGTTCAAAACAGAAGAACGTGCAGTTATCAAATCACCTAAGAACATAACATGCAGCAGCAATTTATGGATTAATAATCAACGTAAACTTGGTTGCATAAAATTAACACATTCAACAATCAACAAAACCCACAATAGTCGGTCAAAGGCTAGAGAAAACACAGTCGCAGAATCACACCTAATCAACAAAGAACATCCCAGCAAAGTCGTCAAACCTTGATAGAAAAAATGCAATAGCAAATAAGGATTATATCCCCATGAAATTAACTGCAAACATATTATCCAAGATAGCCTAAAAATCTTAGCTACCAAGACACCATATGCCCATCGTTCCTCCATATAAAACCACACTACTTTAGCGCACACATCATGTGAAACAAAGCCAAAGACAACCGCAATGGTCAAAACAAATCTCCAAAAATATTGCTACCTTAGATAGCCATTATCTCCAAAATAGGCTATACATTAAATCCCATCTTGATTAGAATTTTAAACCTAATCAACCTTATCTTGAAAGAGTCCCAGATAAGTCCAACTAAGTTCAATTTCAAATAATGCCCAAAATTACATAATAAGATATCATAATATATATCTTAATAATCTCCTCCTTTTTGACATTATTTGTCACATACTGAAACTCCCCTTTAAGAAGATAATTGGACACATAACATCAAGTCAACATAACATATAGGAACTCCCCCTTAATTGAACATCAAGTTCCAAATAACATCAAGTTCAAAAAACATCTAAATAATAATAATCCCAAATAAACAATTACCCAATCATCCAAATTTCTCCCCATTGAGACAAAAAGATGCCAAAAAGAAACAAGACTAAGAATGTCTTCAATGCGATCAATCTCAACGAATAAAGAAGCATAAAAATCATCAGCAGGTGCAACCGAAGAATCATAAGCACACCAAGATGACAATTTACCACCAATTAAAACACTAGCCAACGTATCATTACTTACATCAAAGCCATCCGCATACGACTGATTAAATTCATAAGTTCCAAAAATGCATTCAACAAATTATAGTCAAACTTAATCAATCTCCTCACATAAACCATATGAATGAAAATTGCTCAAATTCATACAACCCACGATATAGAGAGAAACCAAGATAAACTTAAGAAACCCAAATTATAGAAAATCTGAATTTTCATACAGGTTTCCAATCAAGCATCAACATATTATTGACATAATTCCGTAAATCAAAATCTACAAGTAGAATTCTCAAATCATCAAGCAAAGCCCCATTCTCATATCAAATATACTATTCAATAAGTAAGGAAAAGACAGACACACACCAATAAACTAAATCTTAGAAAACCTATAAATTAAAAACTCAAAAAGTCTAAATGATAACTCCTTCAAACTTTTTTTGTTTTTTAATAAACAATGTCAACAAACTTCAAAAATGTAAAGCATGCAGTTCCTGTGTTCCTCAAAGAATTTCAAACATGGGCTTATTACTTGTTAGACCTTGTCCTATTTGCTTAAATTGTTTATTTGGTTAATTATGTTTTAATTGTTTAATTAGCTTATTATGCTTGAATTGAGGGTTAAAAATTTTGAATTTGTTTTGTTTAGAATGTGAAAGAAGGAATAGAATTTTAATTTGAATTGGGGTAGTAGGTGAAGTAGATTAATTGTAAGTGAGAATTTAATGTAAGTTAGAGGGAGTAGTTAGTTGGCTTTAATGAATGGAAGAGTTGAAGTTAAGTTAGTTAATGGGCCTAAGTGGAGGAAGGGCTTAAGGCCTTTTGGTAAAGCCCAATAGGGGGAGTAAGTG
>JANZLH020000020.1:433612-448447 GCA_026770325.2 Erythroxylum fimbriatum | reverse complement strand
GGTATAATATTTTATGGAATTTGGGGTTTTCGGTTTTTGGTAATTACGTTTTTTTTTCTGTAATCGATTTTTGTAGTGTTGATTTGTTTCGGTTTGGTATTGACTTTTATGTTTGTTCCTTCAAACCCCAGAACTCGAAATCAAGCCATGAAAACCATTTTTTCTCGAAAAACAAAACCGTATATGTTGATTTTTTCCGAACACTTTAAGTAGCCTTTTTCGTAAAATTTATTGAGGGGTTTGATAGATCTTTAAATTCTGAATCTATTGACACAAATTTCGTTGAAAACGGATCAAAAATGAAGGAGTTATGAACGGTTTTCCAGACCAGGTCGTGAACTGGGTCGGCCGACCCGGATACCAGCCAGCTGGGTGAGGAAGATGAAGCCCGACCCGGCTGACCCTCGCCCACGCGCACTGGTGGTGCACGTGGGCTCGTGCGGTTGCCTCCGGTAGCCATTTTTCCCCAAATTTTTTCCAACTTGCTCCACTTGCCCAGTAATATTTTATGGTAATTTTTTTGAAATTTTTGGAATGCTAGAATTTTTATTTTTATTTTTTCAAATTTTAAAATTAATAAAAATATAGTGTACTCTCCGAATTTTTTCTTGAATTTTTTTTTACTTATTCCTAGTATTATTTGGGCTTGTGGGGTCTTGTGTACTCTCAATGTTATGTAGTTATGCACCAAAATTAATTTTAGATGTCGTTTATGCATATAATGTTATATTATATGATTTTTATTGTTAATTTTGTAATTGTGATGCTAATTGAACCTATGGGAACAATCTTGAGGAATGTTATTGGACTATTGTCATTTATTTTGTGTAATTGTGAGCTCGCCTATCGTGAGACCAATTATTACAAATTACTGTTGTGATGTTGTTATTGGACATACATTAGATGCTATGTTAATGATGCACTTACCCTATCGATTTGTTATTATCAATGTGTGTTCATACATGTTTCTAATCAACTGCCTCTTTACGCATCAGGATAAGCTCTACCAGGAATTGGTAAATGTTTGTGGAAGTGAAAAGATTAAGGAGGAGCATCTATCCCAACTTCCATACTTGAATGCTGTCTTTCATGAAACTATTCGGAAGTACAGTCCCGCTCCAGTTATACCCTTGCGATACGTGCAACAAGACGTTGAATTAGGGGGCTACTATGTTCCTGCCGGAAGTGAGGTTGGTTAGTTCGTCTTGAGAAGTTTACTGGTTTATTAGGATGGACAATCGCTGACTAATTTTGTACGATATTCACTAACGCAGATTGCAGTTAATATATATGGATGCAACATGGATAAGAAAAGGTGGAAGAATCCGGAAGAGTGGAACCCTGAGAGATTTCTTGATGGAAACTATGATCCTTTGGACCTGCACAAGACGATGGCTTTTGGGGATGGAAAGTGATAGGTCCCAATCAGAGTAAAGATAGTATTCTACTTCGGGCGAGAATTGAGCCACAAGAATTCTCTTAGGGCGAGAATCAAACCACAAATTTCATTAATTTTCTTCTCCCTTTTCATCTGATTCATTGAAGCATTTAAATACAAAGAGACAGCTACTAAAGCTCCTTAATTTTAGGCCCCATTCTAATCCCACTAACGCAAGTGCTACACTAAGATAATGGAAATCAACTAACTACCTAATTCCTATTCTTAGGCAAGTAAATATCTGACTTATTCTACTATCACATAATATGTAGTCTATCATTGTCACTGAGCACTTTTAGTAACAACCCTATAGTTACCACCTGTGACCAGCTCAATTTTGGTCGCTATAACTTTTAACGATCATTTTCTTACTTTTACCAACCATTAATAATAGTTGCTGAAACTAATATTTTTTGTAGTATATTTATAGACTATTTTGCAATTTTATAAAATTTAGATATTATTTTATACTTTTAAAAATGATCTAAAATGGTGTTAGATATTTATCAATACTAATATTGTATCGTGCCATAACTAAATTTAATATTAGGTCTGGCAAACATTCATAACATTATTGGTGTATACACGTAACATGCTTATGTTGACTTTGAGACTTCTAGTTTCACTATTGGGTTAGGCTCTTGTTGATTATCACTTTAGGTGGGTCAAGTCGGATTCACTCTTGAGGGCCCAATATGTCTTCAAGTATAAGATTTTATCGAAGAGGAAGATATTGCTGTTGCCGACATAACTTCTCCTGAAGATTCGGAATCAGAGACATTAAAATCATGTCTATACGCTCTTACTAACCAAAGCGAGGTATGGTAAGGACGTGGAAGACAACTCCAACTTAATGTTCAACCTTTTGAGAGTTCTAATCTTTCACCAACAGAAGTTAGAATGTATTCAACTTGAATTGCAATTTTGTTACGGAACTCATTTTATCAATTGATGCGACACTTCTTTTTGTTTCAGATTTCTGTTACGATTCTCGCGGGAAAGAAATCAAAAAACACAAACTTTACTCCCTCCGATTATAATAAATGTCGTTTTAGATATATTTTAATTATTCAAAATAAGTGTCATTCTTTGATTTTATATGCATGTTTATAATTTTATTTTCAAAATTAACCTTTAATTTCTCTCTTATCTTAATTACACAGATCACCATTTATAACTTCACGGGGTCACAAAGTAACTTCATGAGAGTATTAATAAAGGTATATCTATACTTTCATTAGTTTTCTTAATAAGTGTGCGTTTTTCTAAAACGACACTTATTATGAATCGTTGGGAGTATTTAAATTTTAAAGTCATTAAATTGCGTTAGCTTAATTACACTGTTTGTAGGACGGTAAATTTGGTGGTTTGAGCCCCGAGCGTGCGCATCTCAATGAAAAGAGAATGGGTCCAATGGTTTTTAAGTGATGCAGCCAATGAGGGCGGCTCTTTTTGTCGCCACACACTTTCCAAATGAAATCATGGATAAGATTCAAATGTTACCGACTCCCCCGCACGTCTACTACACCAGGACCTACCTCCTTTCCATAACTCCAACCCTTTTGGGGCAATTAGGAGTTATTTTTGTTTCTGTTTTTGCAAATTAGCTGTAAAGGTCCTACATTTTTACTACTTAATTATGTTAGGCAGCCTCGAGGATAACCATTTATTGTCAGTTAGTTGTTCGTAAGAATTGGGAAATACTGCTTCAGTCGATCTTCAGGGGATTCTCTGCGAGATCTAAAGATATTTATTCTTAATCATTGTTATTAATTACTGTTTTTGCTTTAAAAGGACATAATTTCACCTGGAGACATATAGACAGAATAAGAAAAGGAAGCGCACATTAGCGGATTCTTCCACCAGATAGGCTTTGTATCTTTACCTTTAGCTTCAACAGGATTCTTCCTAGGCGCCGAGTGTATCCGAGGTCCTTTTCCTTTTTCCCTGTTCAACAAAGAAAGAATTCAATATTTACAGCTATATTGATAGCCACCTTCATTACTCGTCACACCAACTGTTTGTATCTTTAATTACTATTCAAACAAAGGAAAAGATACTTGTTTATAATATTGTATGCAATTTTAATGGCGCCTTTTAATAGTACGTTCTTGACTTATTTGACTGTGGTGAGCTGTTATGTCACCATCTTTGGGAAGAAACCAAATGAGATCCTCTTAACGGAAGAGCCAGAAAATGTGGCCAGTTTATACTCCCAACAACGCTATCTTTTTATCTGTCTTTCTTTTGAATCCATGTATAGGAGGGATATATGCATGTATTTGTTCTAAAAGAAAGAAAGGAACAAAAGTCAGTCTCTCTTCGTCTGCAGGTTGCCTGCAACTTGCCTTTTAACATATCGTTCATTACCCTTACATATACATTTTGCGTTTATATATAATAAATACTATAGAAACCGGATCTTGGGCTATAAATTTGTAGATACCTTTTATGTTAAAAGTAAGTTGATTCGCGTGCCTTTGCAACAGAATTTAGAAAGTCTACTACGTATGCATTTGTATCCTGTTATTATCATCAAGAATTCTTTTTTTTTTTAATGATACTTTTGAGTATGCTTTTGGTGTTGTAGTTACTATATAATAGAGAGAATTGGTTGGAAGTGGCTGAGAGGTTTGGGTTGTAAGTTTTTGTGAGATGGGTAGGTGTTCGTTTGGTGAGGCATTTATTGCTCTGCTTGCTGCTGGCTGGTTGGTGAGCAATGTAGTGGCAAATTCCCCTGATGACGATCTAGTCGTGAAGTTGCCTGGTCAGCCAGAGGTTAGATTCAAGCAATATGCTGGATACATCGATGTTGATGTCAAGACTGGCAAGAGCTTGTTTTATTACTTTGTTGAAGCTGATAAAGACCCCAACAACAAGCCCCTCACTCTCTGGCTCAATGGAGGTTTGCTTCTATCTTTCTAAGATTTTCATTAAGTTTTCTCTGTTTCATCATTTGATTATGTGTGTACGGTTTTGTCTGTTTGACGGGGGTTCGTCCGTTTTTTGTTCTCCGTAACTTTCAGATCTAGATGTTCTTTCCTACTGTACTTGCTAGCTGTCTTGTCTTTCCTTCTATGCTGGAGATTCATTTTCTTTTTCCTATTCTTTTCACTTGGAAAATCTTGGAATGTTCACTTCTGGATCCCATTCTAAGAAAATCCGTGTTCTTTTGACTTGCATGCCTCGGCAAGTGCAAATTTTTTGGCTTTCCTTGCCAACTGCAGATACGGATAAGTCTGATTAAACTTCTTTAACTTCGTGTTCATAAATTGCTTGCTCCTTTAGTTCTAAGCAGTTCCGAAACATGTGCACATATGATTGTACTTTCTTTCAGATGCCGGTTCCTGTTGTCTTGGAGAAGCTTATAAGTATCTTGGGAGTTCAATGACTAAATAATGTCAATTATAGAAACAACCTTTGAGGGCACTACTTCATTGTCTGGTTCTTATAGTAAAGTATTTGATCCTGAGGGTTCTTTTTTATTCTTATTAACTTCAGGCCCAGGTTGCTCCTCCATTGGTGGTGGTGCCTTCACGGAATTGGGTCCATTTTTTCCCACAGGCGATGGAAGAGGCCTCCGGAGAAATAAGATGTCTTGGAACAGGGGTAAGCATACAGCGGGCATAAGAAATCAGATTTTTGCATTTCGTTTGTGCTGGATTTGGATTCCTATGTTTGTTTATGCTTAAATTCCTTTTGCAGTATCAAATCTCCTCTTTGTTGAATCCCCTGCTGGAGTAGGATGGTCATACTCGAACACACCTTCTGACTATCACATCGGGGATGCCAAAACAGGTGCAACAAAAGCTCTTTTGATTACTGTTCATAACATGTGACGAAGGATCAAAGTTCATTTGTTTGATGGAAAAGGTTTCTTTTTCATCACTCACAATTCAAGTTGATTAACTCCATCTCCAACTGTTGTCTGCGGCAGCTAATGATATGTATGTCTTCTTATTGAATTGGTTTGAGAGGTTCCCTCAATTCAAATCCAGAGATTTTTTCCTTACAGGAGAAAGTTATGCAGGTATGAATACTGACTCTCTGTCTCTGATGTAAATGAAAGTAGATTAAAGGATGCCAGAAGATTGTCTGTATCTCTATATGAAGCTCACGAAAGAAACTTTGCTTTTTGGTGAATAATATCATATAGGGCACTACATACCACAGCTTGCTGACGTTCTTTTGGACCACAACGCCAAATCAACTGGCTTCAAGTTCAATATCAAAGGAGTAGCTGTAAGTAAACAAGGGACTAAAACTTTCTGTGTCCGGAGTTATTCTTCCGTGTTCTCATTTAACCTTTCACTTTGGTTTCTTCTGGTTAGATTGGGAACCCACTTCTTAGACTTGATCGAGATGCTCCTTCTCAATATGAATTCTTATGGTCTCATGGGATTATTTCTGATGAAGTTGGTCAGAAGATCTTGAGTGAGTGTGATTTTAATGATTACACTTTCCAAGAACCACACAACGTGAGTGCTTCGTGCAACGAAGCAACGTCAGCAGCTACTGAAATGGTTGGTGATTACGTTAACGGTTATGATGTCCTCCTTGATGTCTGCTACCCATCTTTAGTAGAGCAAGAACTGCGCTTGAGAAAATTGGTATGCAGAGTTTGCACTTCCTTTATTCGTTCTTTAAGCACATAATTTCTTCTTCAGCTCTTCTAAGAAGGTAATCCAAATATATGCAGGCTACCAAAATCAGTGTGGGGGTTGATGTTTGTATGAGCTATGAAAGAAGATTCTATTTCAACCTTCCTGAGGTTCAGAAGGCTCTTCATGCAAATCGAACTAAGCTACCTTATTCATGGTCTATGTGCAGCAGGTAAAGTGATAAAGTGATATTTGTTTATTATCTTGTGCTTCCAAGCATACGAGCCAGGCTAACTTTGGTTGATTGTTCTGTACAATGCACGGCGTCTGTTTTAACAGTGTTCTAAATTACACCGACGTTGATGGCAATATTGACATACTTCCAATTCTGAAGAAGATCATTCAAAATCACATTCCTGTTTGGGTATACAGGCAAGTTACTAAGATATATTATATTATGTTTTGGATCATTTGTACAAGTTGGTTTAATTAGTAATGAAACGCAATGTAGTGGTGATCAAGATTCAGTTGTGCCGCTGCTCGGCTCCAGAACGCTTGTTAGGGAACTAGCTGAAGATATGAAGCTTGAGATCACTGTCCCATACGGATCTTGGTTTCACAAACAGCAGGTACTGACAGTGAACTTCAATCACTTCTCTCTGTCGTCAACACCCTTAACTTGTTTCGATTTGATGATTTTGATAGGTGGGAGGGTGGCAAACAGAGTATGGAAATATGCTGACTTTTGCAACTGTGAGGGGCTCTTCTCATATGGTGCCATATGCACAGCCATCAAGGGCTCTGCATCTGTTCAGTTCATTTGCTCGTGGCCGCAGATTGCCTAACAGAACTCGCACTCCAGTAGGCTTTTAATTAGGACATATGGTCATAAAAGAATTCCTTATCATTGACTCGTCTCCCAACTTTCTGGCAGTAATAATTGCAAAGAGATAGGCATAACAGTTGTAGAATTGTTATTCGATTCATTGCAGACAATTCAAAGAAAGAGTGATTATGTTGGTCTTGTATCCATTCCATGTGAATCGCATAGTATATAGAGTCAGTTTTCTGGGAATTTATTTAGACTCTGGCCTTACATATGGGTTAAAAGTAAAGCCTTTAATTGAATGTCTAGTTCATGAAAACAATATTTTTTAAGCCATAAATGAAGATAAACATTAAATTGTCCGAAGACTGATCTCTGGGTATAAAAAGACGGAATGAAATCACCTGTTCCATAATTACTGTGCCAATGCTGTTTCATTGCATCTGATCCACATGTTTTTGTAGGTCCCATATAAATGTATGGACCAGATATAATGAAACAACATTGGTACAGCAATTATGGAACAGGTGATCTGTTCCCATAAAAAGACAAGTACCAATGCAAATACAGCCAAAATTTGACATTTTCAAAAAGATAAATATTTGTCTTTTTATATGTATGAACAAGAAGAAAGTGATAGATTAAGAAACACTACAATTTTATTCTAAAATTTGATGTGTATTGACTTATCGTTATATGTGTTAAATTGACGCAAAAATGACTGTTATGTATTGTAATTAATTAAGAGTTTTGTTTTTGGTGTTAATGTATTTGATTAAAATATGAATACAGTAACAATTGTATAATAAAATATTACGTAAAAAAATAAAATGCGAATTAATTCAGTAAAATTTATCATATTTTTATTAAAATGAATAATTATATAAGAAGGAAATTTTTTGGGAACTAATATTTATTTACTTAAAATATATTTAGAATATTTCAATCAATAGTATTGTTTAAAACTAAATATAAAATATTTTATAAAGGATTTTAAAGAAAATTTGGAAAAATTCTCTAAAAAATTCCTTATAGATTTTAGTTTTAGTTAAAAATAACGACAAAACACATGTAGTATAAATATCAATAAAATTTTATTAATAAAATAAAGCAACTTAATTTTTATACTCGATTGAACGAATCCATTTTTATTTAAATTAATAATTTAAGATAATTACAATAAATTAATTATTTGAGTAAGATTTAATTAATTCAGTTTGAGTTGAATTGTTATATTAATAGTATTTAATTAGTTCACGTTTTATGTTATATTTTGTTGTTTTTTATATGAAAGCTAAAAGAAGAGGTTTTTATGAAAAAATCTGAAAAATTAGGAGTTTTTAAAAAAATTAAAGTTTTGTTTAAAATTTCTTAATCTCCAGGAGATTAATATCTTTTACTATTTTATTAATAACTGATTATAAATAAATTATAAATAAATTTAATTTAAAGATAAATATTTATTAAATAACTATTAAGTTTAAAAGAATTTTTTATTTTTAAAATTATTTTTAATTCTAAGCTTAATATATTATAAGATCTTAACTCCCAATAAATTAAGAAATTAAATTATATTAAATCCTAAATGATGAAGTAAAATTTATTTAATATAATAATAATAGTGAAAATGGAGAATCAAAATTATTTTTTTTATAATTTATGAGTTATGAAAAAATAAAAATAGAAGTAAATAATAGATTACTAGCATGCAGGACATTATTTTTTTTTTTTTTTTTTTCCTCGTGAGATGTTATAGGAAGATCTTTCTTACAACTTTAAGTCACTCACACCTAAACAAATTGCTTACTTACTATGTAAAAGTAAGTATAAGTTCGAGCCGTTCATCATATTCCTTTCGATCCCAACGGACTCTTCTTGTGTTTTAAGTTTTAGGTACCGTTCAATTAAGACATCGAGGAGGTTTGGGTATCATTGTCCATGGAATAGTTTCTTCATTGACCAATTTGCCCCTCTGATATCGAAGAGGTTTGAACATCAATGTCCCTAGAGTCTTTTCGTAGATCAATTTATTTTACCCACATACTCTATATTTAATTCCTTATCACACAGTCACACTTCTTGTTGGCATGTTATTATCTTCTGGTATTCAAATGGATCTTGGAGGAATCATGTGCAATCAATCATAGCTGAGCTCGAAGCCATGTTATGGCAGCGTTAGGCCTGCTTGGTTGATCAGCCGAATTTTACCATGAGAAACCAACCAAATTCAAACACGTATACGGAATTAGAGATTTGTTTGTTCTGTGGGCTTACCAAATTCACCGACAAATTCTCGCGAATACCCTTGTCTGACGCAAAGCACCCAGCCACTCTTGTTGGTACACGTGTTTCTTCGAGTAACCAAAACCCCCAGGCACTCCTTTAGTTCACCTGTTCAATCAGGCACTTTGTCTAGCTCCACCGGCTAGTTAATGCTTTCAAGTTTCAACCGCCAAGCTTTATTTTTTTTCTTGGGGAACTTAGTTGGAAGTAATTGTTCCTTTTTCCTTCATTCATTGATTGTAAGTGCCAATATTCTCATTACTACTCTATTTAGCTTGTGGCTTTTCAAGGTTCTCTTTAGGCCTGTCTCTCATCATCCTTGGTCGTTTAAGTTTTGATCTTGATTTGGATTGTTGTTGCTCATCTACTTGAGTTTAAGATGGTATACAAGTGTTCATTTCACTTTCAAGTTTCAAATCTTGTTCCATGCTGCTATTTGGATTCTGGGTTTGTTTCTGTTTCACGCTTCATTTGATGGTACCTTGAAGTTGCTCGTGGCCGTACGTTTTCAGAATAGATGATTGAGATGGTTGCTGGTGTTAACCGGTTTTTATTTGTCCATTTCCGGCCCTTGTACACAGTCATTTTCAGTTTTGGAAAGGCTGTAATGAACGGTCATTGTAAATTCTGGATCTTTCAATCCCCTCCTGGAGTTAGGGCGATTAGGTCATTCGTCGCTTTGCTTTTAGTATCATGTGCATATTTGCTTCTACTCCCAAGATTTCATCCAGTTACACATAATATTGAAATTCCAAAGACTAACGGTTCGATTAAGCTGTGCAATGTGTTTGAAGGAAGCTGGATTCAAGATGAAAGTTATCCCTTATATAATTCGTCACTGTGCCCTTTTGCTGAGCGTGGATTTAATTGTTTGGCTAATGGGAGAAGAGATCAAGGGTACATAAAATGGAGGTGGAGGCCTAAGAATTGTGACATTCCAAAGTTTGATGTTCATCAAGTTCTTGAAAAACTACGCGGCAAACGGATTGTTTTTGTTGGTGATTCACTGGGTAGAACACAGTGGGAGTCTTTGATATGCATGCTGATGACTGGTGTTGAGGATAAGAAAAGTGTTTATGAAGTTAATAGGAATAAGATAACAAAACAAATTAGGTTTTTAGGTGTAAGGTTTGGTTCATTTGATTTGAGAGTTGATTTCTATCGTTCAGCGTTCCTGGTGCAGCCAAGCTCAGTTGCTTGGCATGCGCCCAAGAGGGTCAAGTCAACACTCAAACTTGATAAGTTGGATGGCATAAGCAAAGAGTGGATTAATTCTGATGTTCTAATATTTAATTCAGGGCATTGGTGGACGCCAAGCAAACTTTTTGAACTGTAAGTTTTTGTATTTCTATAATTGTGCATCGAAATGTTATATGAAACTTGGATGAACCATTTAAGTTATTTTCAGAATCAATGTGCAATTCCAGACATCCTTGTTGTCACTATATTTTCTTGATTTGATCCTAGTTAAGTTTTCATTTTCCTACCTTCGTGGCATATATTTCACATTTAACTTCTTATAATGTGTTTCAGTACTTGCATCTTTATGCATCTATCAGAAGTCAAGTAGTGCTTCTGTTTTCGATCATAGCAAATTCTTTTGTCTTAAAGATGAATGCTTTAATTGTGTACTAAGCATTTCTCATTGGTTTGGAAACGTCTAGTCAGTTTTGAAAGTGCTTCAACAAGCAATGGTAATGAGTTCTAGGATGCATTATATAGTAAGTACTCTTGAAGGTCAAATACTTGATATTATCCTAGTACATGCCAGAACATGAGCATCTTATGGCTGTAACATGTGAATTTGGTGTTATTGGCATATATGTGGCTTAAATTTTCAGAGAGCAGGATCTTAGGTTCAACTCGATTTCTTCAAAAATATCATTTTAATGACTATAAGGTCTGTCCAAAACAGTTCTTACGGGTTTATGATTAGGTTGTGATTAAAGATTGAAGAGAAATAATAGGCTTACCCTGATACGGTTATGGCCACTCTATTTATAATAACGATATACATGAGATAAATACATAGGCTATAAGTGATAAATACTAGAGATAACTACAAATAACTAAGAGATAAATACAAAATAATTAAGAGATAAATACAAATAACTAATTTATCATTTTAGTGATATGCGTGTATTTTGAACATCATGTCTTTTCCCATTTGCTGCATCTGTTGACTGCAAAACGATCCTAACATGCTTTTTCCGACAGGGGTCGTTATTTTTCTGTAAACGGTTCACTGAAGCTTGGAATGCCTATCACTACTGGCTTCAGAACAGCATTAAATACATGGGCGTCCTGGGCTGATACATACATAAATCCAAATAGAACAAGTGTTTTCTTCCGGACCTTTGAGTCTTCGCATTGGAGGTATGTTATCCGTGCTATTTCCATTACTCAAAATATTAATTGCATGCAGAATGGACTTGAAAGTCTCAAATAAGTCTACCTCAGCTGGTTCACCTGACAATAACTAAGAAATGCTTGGCTTTCTGTTTTGCTTGGGCTTCACCGTATTGCATTCGGTGTTTCTGGAGTCATTAGCTTTTAAGCCCCCCCTTCTTTCTGGTGATAATTGACATAATAGAGCAGTTTTTGGTATTGATACGAGAAAAAAAAAGCAGTAACTGTCTCTTTCTACCTATAGCTTGTTACGTGATCTGGTTTTGACATTAGCCGATTTGTAACTTCATTTATATATGTATCTCTTACATATTTACTTGATCATAAACTAGTGGCCGAAGTCGCCTTTCTTGCAAAGTGACTCCGCATCCTTTATCAAAAACTGGAGGCAGGGACCGGAGCCCAATTTCAGATATCATAATCAGGGCTGCGAAAGAAATATCAGTGCCAGTGACCGTTCTGCATGTGACACCAATGGGGGCATTTCGGAGCGATGCTCATGTTGGTGTCTGGAGTGATAATCCATCCGTGCCTGATTGTAGCCATTGGTGTCTACCTGGCGTACCTGACGTCTGGAACGAAATTCTCTTGTCACATCTACTTTAAGGATTGGTTTCATTTGTCGTCAGATCTGCAATCATAAACACCAAATGTGTTGACCTTAACTCCGTTAATTTTATTCTCAAGCTCATTGAGCTGATTTCTTGTTCATAGTATGTTTACAGACTGGAGGATTTGAAGAACAGACAATTGTTGCCCTCCATGGGCTGGATAAATACTGAATTTCTAGTACTCTCAATTCTCAGCAGTTCGTTGAAATTGATATTTGTTTGTCGCATCATGTTAAGTTACCGGTAAATTTCTATGGCCCTGGTTATTGAAGGAATGATTTCCTCATCATATATGTGAATTTGTTATTTGCAATAGATGCAACAACAATTCAATGAAGCAACAACTGGTACTATAGAAAAGCGGCCATAAACTGGAGAGTCATGACCAATTTGAAAGATCATTTAATGTAGTTGAAATAACGAAAATTGGGGATGGTCGATCAAGTAAGGGAAACTTAATAAAATTTATAACAGTCTCAATCATATTTATTATTATTATTATTAATTTGGAGTATTCGAACAGTCAAGTTTTTCTATTTTTTTCTATATTCATATTTTATTTCTATATTCATATAGCTCGATTCTGGGCCAATTTGACGCAAGCTCGTTACCGGGCCAAAAAGATAATTTTAAAAGAAAAATGACATCACTCTTTTTTTAAAATTCTACGAGTCTTTGATTTGCATGCGGTATGGAACCTCAGCAGTATATGGATCCTTGCACTATGAGATTCTTATAGTTTTGAATCATAATAAGCAGAACAAATGTACAAAATGAATTGTGCCATTCCCATTTACTAGGAAGAGCTCTTCCTTTTCAACAGAGGTTGGGTATAGGATCTCCCTGGACTGGGAGGGAGTCATGTTAGGTAAATAACCCATATCAATTATCATGGAAAAATAAGCCTGGTAGAAGGATTGTAAGGAAACTGAGAAGTGTTTTCCAATGCAAACAAACTCATACCACGAATCTTAGCATGAGGGCAAAGTCACTAAAAACTTGTTACGCCTTTCATTTCACCACAGTTTCCATTCCAACTTCTCACTACAAATATGCAAAGAGAACTGCCACTTCCACATCAAAATTCAAATCATCTGCTTGAGTCTTGAGATGGCCTCTCCAAGCAGCTTTGGATTCCCTTATTTCCCTCCCCCACCAAGTCACCCCTTTCACCCACCACCAACACCTTCACTTGCAAGTCCACCACCGCCTCACGCTTTGCCACCCCGTCCTCCTTCACCTCCGCACGTGCGCCCGCCTCCTCCTCACTTGCTTCCGCCGCCACCACCATCACCAGTACCGCCTGCTCCTTCGCCAAGCAACCACACAATCATCATTGTTGTGTTTGTTTCATTTGGCGGATTTTTGTTGGCTGCCTTTCTTTTAGCTGCTCTCTGTTTCTGCATCAAGAAGAAGAAAAAGAAGATAATTCATGAAACGGAACTTGAGCACGTCGATGAGCATCTGAAGGTGAAAGAGACCATTGTGCGGGGTCCTCACGGATCACAAGCGGTGGTATTGGAGATTGAGGAAGATGTTCATGTTGATGAAGTTGTGAGGAAGGATGAAATTGAAAAAGTTGGCAAAGCTTTGCATGCCAAGGCAGAGGACAGAATTGCTGGTGTAGTACATGCTGCGGTACCATCCTCTTCTGGTTCTGATAATACTAAGCATCGCCAGATCGAATACAAGGCCTAGCGACAATCACAAATTATTCCACGCAAATTTCACGTTACTGGCAGTGATGCCGATTTCAAATGGTTAATTGTGTACATGCACTATCAATAAAAACTTGCCAGAGGTTTGAGTCACTTATATATATTTTCTTTTAAATAATCAGAAACTAGTTGAGATTGAATTATAAAAATTCATCTCACTTAGATGTTTATGTTAATCGTGAGTGCCGACCCAAATTAAAAAAATAATAAAAAAGCTGAGAATAATTTGTTGTTTGCTAATATGTGATGGAAAAAAATAGTAATTGATAAAATAAGAAAAAATATATCAATTAACTAAAAAATAAGTTACTAGTCTATTAATAAACAAATCTTCATTTATTTCCTCTATCTTAATAAGAAACATTTATCATTTTATTAAAGTTTTAGAATTACTGTTTTTTATTTGCAACATAACTTTCTAAAGATATATATATATATATTGTATTTTATCATTTGTTATGAGATATTGTTTATTATCTAACAAGGAAGCCCGTGAGTAAGGCATGAAAATAAATTTTTACATTTTTTGTTTATTGTTTTTTGGTAGGAGTATTATGATTTGAGTTATATTTTGTGAGTTTATTTTTTTGCAATCAAGTATTATAACTATAAGCAAATCTTATACAAAACAATGTCTTTATGATAGATTCTTGGTAATGATTTTGGTATGATAAAATTTTGAAAGTTGCATATAAAAATATTTGAAGTACTAATATTGGTGTTTGAAATAAGATGCAAAATTTTAAAGGCTTTTGTTGTAAAAAAAATTGTACATAAATGTTGTATTGTAACATCCTATCACTGACGGGGAGGATAAAATAGTAATTCGGAGTGGTTAATGAGTGCTTAGAAACGCCTTTACATGTTCGTGCATAATATAGCATACACATACACGTGAATAGTAAATTTTGCACATGAAAATGATTGTACATGCATTTATGACATTTCC
>JANZLH020000020.1:353561-365742 GCA_026770325.2 Erythroxylum fimbriatum | reverse complement strand
ATAAATTGTTGTTATCTAAAATTTTTATTAGTATGGTTATTGTAGACAGGAGTGATGTAAAATTAAAAAGTATACAGTAAAACATACTAATGGACTATTTTGCAATTTTAGAATAATTCAAGGACTATTTCATAAATTTAAAAAGTTACCTGAAATGATACTTCGTATTGACTGATACTGGTATAGTACTGTATCATAACCCAATCTGGTACTGATATCGATATTCATAACATTGAAATATACACAATATGTAAAAAATCTACTAAACAATCAACATTCAATGAAATGTCGTACCTTGAGACAGACCATATGTAATATATATATCAACATTACATTTGCAAGCGGTACCCAAGTGAATTGTTGTTCCATGTTGTCCTTTTTTACATATTAGTTCTTGCAAATCTTATTTAACTGAAAGTCTAAAACATACACTTAAACTACTACAAAAATAACAACAATAATTCAGTAAAAATTTTGTTAAATCATGAGATCTAAGGAGATTCAGTAGCACGTAACCTTACTCCTAACAAGTAAAGAGACTATTTCTAAATAGCTCACATGAAAAATAAATAAAAATAAATATCAAATAAGTAATCAATTAGATAATACAACAATAACAACAACAATAATAATTAGGTTAGGTAGGAAAAAGCTTAGGCTAAATCCCTAAGAGGTAATATTTTTGTAAATGTTTTTGTTTCAGGCTTCACTTTAGTTGGCTGTTTCCTCATCATGATCTCTTGTTGTAAATTGTAATGGTTAGGAATATTTATTGTCCTTCTTATTTGATTTTTTATTGTAATTATTATCTATTTTATGATAAAATGTAATATTTTAAATACTTTGTATTATTCTTAATTTTATATTTGTATGATGATTTAATGATCGTTTTTATATTAATTATTGTTATTATTTATATGTGAAATATTTGAAAATTTATATTAATAAAAAAATAATTATTGTTATTTTAAATTTTTATTATTATAATTTTTGTAGACAGGATTGATGTAAAATTATAAAGTATATAGTAAAATATAATAATGGATTATTTTAAAATTTTTAAATAATTCAAGAACTATTTCATAAACTTAAAAAGTTATCTGAAATGATACTCAGTATTGACCGATACCAATATATTACCGTATCATAACTCAATCTGGTATCGATATAAAAAAAATCAACTAAACAATCAACATTCAACGAAATGTCATACCTTGAGATAGACCATATATATTATATATCAACATTACATTTGCAAGCTGTACTCCAGTGAATTGTTGTGCCATGTTGTCGTTTTTCACATATTTGTTCACGCAGATCTTTTTTAACCGAAAGTCTAAAACATACACCTAAATTATTACAATAATAACAACAATAATTCAGTAAAAAATTTATTAAGTAATGGGGTCTGAGGAGATTTAATAGTACATAGCCTTACTCCTAACTAGTTGAGAGTCTGTTTTTAAATAACCCACATGAAAAATAAATATAATAAATGAAAATAAATATGAAATAAGTAATCAAGTAAATAATACTTCAACAACTAATGCAATCTGTTGTTTGCCAAAAATGAAAATTTATAAAGGGTCTTTTGGAGATTTTGGGATGCCGATTGCTATTTTTCACTTTTGTTACTTATGGAAAATTAATTATTAATTATTTTGTTGTTCTTTTTTTATTTTTCATATAATTATTATTTATTATATGACGAAAGTGTAATATTTTAATTACTGTGTATTGTTCTAAATTTTATATTTGTATGATGATTTAATGATCTTCTTATATTAATTATTGTTATTATTTATATGTGAAATATTTGAAAAATAATGTTAAAAAAATTGTTGTTATCTAAAATTTTTATTAGTATGATTATTGTAGACAGGATTGATGAAAAATTAAAAAGCATATAGTAAAACATACTAATAGACTATTTTGTAATTTTTAAATAATTCAAGGACTATTTCATAAATTTAAAAAGTTACCTGAAATGATACTCGGCATTGACTGATATCGGTATAGTACCGTATCATAACCCAATCTGGTACCGATATCGATATTCATAACATTGAAATATACACAATACACAAAAAATCTACTAAACAATCAACATTCAGTGAAATCCCGTACCTTGAGACAGGCCATATGTGTTATATATTAACATTACATTTGCAAGCGGTACCTAAGTGAATTGTTGTGCCATGTTGTCCTTTTTCACATATTAGTTCATGCAAATCTTATTTAACTGAAAGTCTAAAACATACACTTAAACTACTACAAAAATAACAACAATAATTTAGTAAAAATTTTGTTAAATCATGGGATCTAAGGAGTTTCAGGAGTATGTAGCCTTACTCCTAACTAGTAAAGAGACTATTTCTAAATAACTCACATGAAAAATAAATATAATAAATGAAAATAAATATGAAATAAGTAATCAATTAAATAATACAACAATAATAATAATAATAATTAGGCTAGGTTGGAAAAAGCTTATGCCAAATCCCTAAGAGGTAATATTATTGTAAATGTTTTTGTTTTAGGTTTCACTTCTAGTTGGTTGTTTCCTCATCATGATCTCTTTTTGTAAATTGTAATAGTTAGAGAGTTAGGAATATTTATTGTTTATTTTATTTGATTTTTAATGTAATTATTATTTATTTATGATGAAATTGTAATATTTTAAATACTTTGTATGATTCTTAATTTTATATTTGTATGATGATTCAATGATCTTTTTTATATTAATTATTGTTATTATTTATATGTGAAATATTTGAAAATTGATGTTAATAAAAATAAATAAATTATTGTAATTTTAAAATTTTATTATTATGATTTTTGTAGATAGGATTGATGTAAAATTATAAAGTATATAGGAAAATATACTATTGGATTACTTTACAATTTTTAAATAATTCAAGGACTATTTCATAACTTTAAAAAGTTATCTGAAATGATATTCAATATTGACCGATACCAATAAATTACCGTATTATAACTCAATCTGGTATCGATATCAAAAAAATCAACTAAACAATCAACATTCAACGAAATGCCGTACCTTGAGACAGACCATATATATTATATATCAACATTACATTTGCAAGCTGTACCCAAGTAAATTGTTGTGCCATGTTATCCTTTTTCACATATTTGTTCATGCAGATCTTATTTAACCGAAAGTCTTAAATATACACCTAAACTGCTTGTCAAAGATGGCGTGTGCATTATTAAATTACACCGTTCTTTAGAAAAAGAATAGTGTATTCAAATAATACTGAAACCTTATCTCAAATAATTCCTTAACATTTTTTAATGACACTGTTCCACAGATAAAAAATTTTATATTCAAATAATACGTAACCCTTGAAACCTTAGCTTAAATAATTCCTTAACATTTTTGTTTATCAAGAATCAAAACCTAACCCTTATAATACCTTAACATTTTTGTTTTTCAACAGTCAAAACCTAACCACCATTATAAAATAATAGTTAACCCTTATAATAACTTTACATTTTTGTTTTTCATGAGTCAACCCCTGTTCGTAGGATTGAAAAATGAAACCTTGGTCAAGTATCAGCTGAAATAATACCTTAAAAACGGTTTTGCTTTTCAAGAGAGAGTGTGATTCTTGCCATGACCGAGACGACAATGCCGCCAAAACTTTAACGTTGGTCCACTTTGAGCCATGCTATTTTATTTGCCTTCTTTTAAAGTATAACTATTAACTTCTATAATCTTATTTTTAATGCCTGCGTACTAAACTCGCATACTCGCCAATTTCATTTATATTCTAACTCTTATTTTGAATTTTTATTTCGATTGTTTAATGGCGGCCATAAAAAATGTGAACTAATTATGTAAACAATTCAACTCGAGGATAGGAAGCATCTTATCGACAATCTTATAAATGCTCCCGGGTTTATCTAATGGTAACCCACTTCTCCATCCTCCTTCCTTTCCCGAGCTAGTAACAATATGTTGCCCACACACACTTCCTTACATTCTGTCCTTCCTAGTCATAGCTACAACTTACTGGATATACAGATGGAGGAATCCACCATGCAGAGGAAAACTCCCTCCAGGTTCTATGGGGTTGCCTTTGATTGGAGAGTCTATTCAATTCTCCATTCCCAGCAGATCTGCAGACATGCCACATTTCGTGAAAACTAGAATGGAGAGGTATTTGAAGCATTTTTAATTACGGCGTCTATCCTTTTGTGTTATCTTTCGTGAGGCATTACGTGTGATATTCTTTCAGGTACGGGCCAATATTCAAGACGAGCTTGGCGGGACGATCAGTTATCATTTCCGCTGATCCTGAGTTCAACAATTTCTTGTTCCAGCAAGAAGACAAGTCTGTAGAATTTTGGATGATGGACGCATATGCAAAGCTCATTAACCACACAGGCTCTTCTAAGTATGGTGGTACAAGCAGCTTAGGCGGAGAGTATCACAGGTACTACAGGAAACTGTTCCTAGATCACCTTGGCTCTGAAACCGTCAGAGAAAAACTTTTTGCTGACGTTGTGCAAATGAGCATTAAGGCACTAAACGCCTGGTCAACCAAGGATTATGTTCAACTGAAATCCGAAATTGCAAAGGTCTGTACAGTAACAAGTCCTTTCTCCAAAGTTTGGGTCTTCTGGGGGGAGGTATTCACAAGAGATCCAATCTCAGATACTAACCTATTTACCCAATCTTCTACTTTCAGATGTTCTTTGAATTCTCAGCAAAATATCTTTTTAGTTATGACCCTGAGAAGTGCAAACTAAAATTGTGGGACAAGTTCTCGGAGGTGACGCAAGCATTTGTGTCATTTCCAGTACGCATCCCTGGCACTCCCTTCTACAGGGCCTTCAAGGTGATTACTTCTACTGTTCTAACACATCTCAAGAAGAACCCAATTCAGGTCATTTTTACATCTTGAATCGATTCAATTCTAACTTTAATCCATTCTTCACTGTCAGAGTCACAAGGAAATTATAGATTTCCTAATGAATACGGTAAAACAGAGAAGGGAAGTTCCTGAAGAAATGCGTAAAGGGGACTGCATTGATCAAGTTCTGGAGCACATGAAAACCGATACTCGCATAACTGATGAATTCATTGCATCTGTGTTTTTTGGGTTTTTGCTTGCTGGCACCGAGTCAGCAGCATCGGCTTTTACTTTTGGCATCGTTATGCTTGAACAAAACCCAGTAGTGCTTGAACAGTTGCTGGTATGTTTTCCTAATTATATTCACTTTTAGCAGGACATTGGGGATTAGTTTTCTTGGATCTGTATTGTTTATTCTTTTCCCCTTTTCCTGTTTTTTCATTTATCAGAATGAAAAAGAAGAAATTATAAGAAAAAGAGAAAACAGGCAATCTGAATTGACCTGGGATGAATACAGATCAATGGGGTACACCATGCAAGTGAGTATAATTCTCTCGGTTCTATTTGTTTTCACTTTTACCTCCTTTCCCTTTTGCTCTCTAACTGTTTCGGGTGTAGGTCATAAATGAAATGCTACGTACGGCTGGTGCTGTAGCAACAATTATGAGAAGAACAATTAAAGAAGTTAATTTCAAGGGTATACTTTCTAGTGTATGATATCGTACCATATAGTTTTTCTTTTTTATTCACTTTGTCGCTTACCGTGTCAACCTGGTATATACAGGCTACACAATCCCAGAAGACTGGGTAATTATGATTACCCAGACTGCTGCCGATCTGAGTCCAGACCATTATGAAGATCCTCTTGTATTCAATCCATCGCGATGGAAGGTGATGAGTTTATTAACCGTAAACCAATTAGGATAGTTAATTATATGTCTGTCTTAAACTGCCAGGCAAGCAGCTCGGCTGTACACGTATGTTCTTAATGAGGATGAGAACCCTTAACAGGATTCCTTGACGAACAAGAACTTCATGCCATTTGGAGGAGGAATAAGGAAGTGTCCAGGAGCAGAGCTGACCAAAGCTATTTTTGCAGTTTTTCTTCATGTTCTAGTCACCAAGTACAGGTATTTGTTAGAAGTTTAAATTTGCTTTTCAATCAAAAGTTGCTTGTAATTGGCTAGTCTTAGCCATTTAACAAGCACAACTTAATTAACTAATGAACAGAAAAATGAAGCAGAGACATATGCATAATTGTGCATATCTAGCAGGAATTCAGATTCTATGAACCTAAAAACAAACCATATTCCTACTGCTTGGATTTCTCAGGTGGAGTGTCAAAGGAGGAGAAATTGTTCGCACATCTCTACATCTTGGATTTGGAGAAGGATATCGTATGACTGTTTCAGCCAAGAGTGAAAATGAAGAACAGTGAGGTATATATCAAGCTAGGAGGGCCTCACAAGTAGTGGGTTACTAATAAGGTTATATTATATGAGGCTAGGAGAGCCTCCCAAGTAGTGGGTTAGTAATAAGTAAGTTTCAGCGTGTGATGTGATAATGCAAAACTTATCCTTAGTTTTGCTTCTTTAAATGTTGAAAAACGTGATTTATGCCGACATACAGGTGGCATTAGAGTTATGTCTAATGGAAAACTAAGATTGCAGTTACTTTTGGTAGAATTACGGTAATCTCTCTATGGAATTGTCTGTCTCCGTATTGTGCTGATGTTTCAGATAACGCATGTAATAAACTTTGAGATGCCTTTTACTTTGAAGACAAAAGATAATTAGCCAAGGAAATCATTCCATCCGATATGTGTTATCCAAATGCCAAACAGAAATAGCTCTTCACAAAGAGATAATAATTTGGGCACTGCGGAATCCAATCTACAAATGGCCTGCTTTGTTGGAATTTCAATCAATCTTCCCAGCCATATATATAGATTTATCAGATCGTATTTTCCATAGAAACGCAAAAAGTAATCTGGTGCGAGAATTAGTTTCTTGCTAAGTATTTGAAGTTATTATGCTTCCATAGTAACAACTTTTATAGGTGTATAAGAATTATTTCATAATATAATATTTTAAAATTTTAGATGAAAATATTAAATTCTTAGATAGGAAGGACTTCTTCAAAATAGAAGGTGTACATGAATTACCCCTTTCTTCCAGACAAAGATTTACGAAATGATGTCAAACTTATTTCAACAATATGAAATTTTATAATATATGGGTAAAATTTTATCAATAATTGTGAAAAAAACATAAAATTATGGCTCTGAAAATAATTTTAAATAGATGTTTTGTCCTTTATTCAATTGAACATTGAAAAACTAAAATCTATCTGCCTAATATCTTTTTAATTTTTTGTTAGAAATTTTCATATTGACCATTTAACTCGAACTTTTTTCAATGACTAAGTGGAGGTCTTATTCTCTTATAAAGGGAACAATTGCAAACGTAAAGAATCATTTCATAAGTTGTATTTTCGAACATTTTAATCAATTTATTGGGAGACCTTTATAATTTGTAACTTTCTGTAAGGTTTTAATCACATTGCTAATGCAATATAAAAAGTAGAGGGACTGTATATTTAGGTAGTCCGAGTAAACAGCCCTACATGTCACCTAAATTATATATCGCAATGCAAAATACAAATAGAGAGAACAGATAACTTGAGTTGAGCAAGTTTGTTACTTGATTGAAGTATAGTTTAGAAGACAAGATAGTAGGTAAGGAGTCTACTCCTCCATTCGGATGATACAGCAAAGGCTTTCCCCTCTGAGCATCTTGTCAAAGCCCTTACTGATCTCAGAGAGTGGCATCGAATGATTAACTTTTCTAGTTCAATCCCCTACAACACATGGTAAATAACAATGTCAACGTAAGGCTTGTTTCTCACAATTTTGCTTACTTGGTATAATAAAATATACTTGTTTGCCTTGTTCCTATATTTCTCAATGACAGAGGGAAGACCAGAGCGAGGCTTGAAGTTACCAAAGCAGCAGATTCACAGAGTTTGTCTTGAAGACCGCATCCTTATGAGGGAGTCCAACCAGAGTAGCAACTCCCTAATCCTGCCACAATTATATATCCACGTTTTAGTGAAATTTGCTATTTTATCAGAATTGGCTACAAATGGTTTGGGGTTAACATACATCACATACATAATCAAATGCAGAAATCATGGCATCAACATCTCCCGTGCACTCTACGTTTCTGTTGACTCCTCCATCGGTCAGCAATTATCTGCTATTGCATTACACAATTCAATACCAACTACCAAAGGTAATGTTGAGTGCCTTGAATTTTGATCAACCGTAAACAGATCATGACCCAACCCATATATTTGAGAGCTCAACCCGAAAGGAGAAAAAAATACATCAGGGGTACGAGCAGGGCGAGGGCTTATGGACATAACCCAGTTTGTATTTTTTTGGAGTGGCCCGAACCGATTAGGTATATAAATGATGTATTCAGTTATGGATTTTATCACTTGAAACAGTTCTTTCTAACGAAATAAGATTGCTCTTCCCTTGCCTGTGGACGTAGGTAACATTTGCCGAATCATGTAAATCTTGTATGTGTTTTCGTTTATGTTTTTCTCTATTGCGTAGCATTTTTTCTAACAAGTGGTATCAAAGCAAGGTCTTAAAAGATTCATTTTTTTGGATTCTGTTTTCAAAGTTTGAATTTTTCTTGTAATTTTTGGGAGGGTGTTTTGTCTGCTATTTTGGAACATGACTACTGAAAAGTTCGATGTTGATAAATTCAATGGATCGAACGACTTCATTATATGGAAGATTAAGATGAGGGCTCTTCTGGTTCAACAAAGATGTTCGGCAATGTTAGATGCAGAAGGTAAACTACCTAAGAAACCATTGACGGAGGAGAAGAATGAAATTTTGGAGAAGGTGCATAGCATAATACTATTGAGTCTGGGCAATGAAATGTTGTGCGAGGTGTCACATAAAACAATTGCTGTAAGATTGTGGGGGAAACTAGAAAGCAGATTTCAGAAGAAATCTCTCACAAATTGTTTATGTCGCAACATTTGTATATCTTGCGGATGACAGAAAGTATGCAGGTAAAAGATCATCTTGATAACTTTAATCAAATTTTCATAGATTTACAAGGTGTTGGGGTTAATATTGATGATGAGGATCAAGCTCTAATAAAGTAGAGGGTAATGATGTTTTGATTGTTAGTACTTCTAGCTTTGCAAAAACTTGGGTTATGGACACTAGTGCATCTTATCACATGACTTTCTCACGCGAATTGTTTCATTTATTCAAAGAGTGGAATGGCACAGTAAAGTTGGGTGATAATAAGGAGCTTAGTGTAAAGGGCAATGGTTCAGTACAGATTAAGACGCATGACGGAATTATCAGAACATTTTATGTGTGGTACGTTCATGATCTGCGTATGAATCTGATTTCTTTAGGTACCCTAAACAAACAAGGGTATGGTTTCACTATGAGTTGGCAGTTACCTTATAGATGGTAGTGCAACACGAAATGGGCTTGTAATCCCCTAGTGAGGAAGGGTTTTGCCTTTTAGGGACAAGACATATGTGGGCATGATTAATTTCCCCTAGTAGCTTACAAGATAATAAACTTTCTTTAACTGCTTGAGAAAATAGTTTGCCAGTGATTTGCCATGTTTTCTGAAAGAACTAGGCTGTGAATCCATCAGGCCCTGATGCCTTGGAAAGATTCAGATTAAGCAAGACTACCTTGATATCGTTATCGAAGAATGGAGCAATCAGGGAGTTTTTAGTGTTGTGATCAAGTACATCATTAAAAAACCTCTTGATGTCGTTTATCTAAGAGGTGTGAGATGATGTTCCCACCAACTTTTCAAAATAAGCTCTGGTTACAGATAATTGGGAGGTCTAATCGAAATGGGAGACATCACAATTATCTTTCGACTCTATTATCTTGTTGATATTTCTCCTTGACAAAAGAGAGGCATGAAAAAATTTACTATTCATATCGCCATCTTTCAACCTCTACACTTTTGATTTTTGTTTGAGGATTGAATTGTGGAATTGTAAAGCCTCCTGATACTCCCGAAGGAGAGCTGCTTTAGTAGTCTTCATATGAGCATCATTAGCATGGTTATAGCAATTAGCCCGAGCTTCCTTAAGGTTAGTTTTGAGATCCCTTAATTGTTTCATATTGGAACACATAAAACTCTTCAAGGCAGATTTCAATATGCACAATTTTCATCAACTGGTAGGGTTTGTAGCTGTCTATATGCTGGCTCCAACATTTGCTCAATAAGTTGAGAAACCCACACTATTGTGCTAAGCCATTATAAAACTAAAATGGAGCACCCCTGTAATTTGTGTTTGATTAATTCTAGATGAGAATATATGAATAGTCTGACATGAGATTTTCTCTAAATTGAGCAAAGGATTGAGGATAAGCAGCTAGCCATGGGGGATTAACTAGTGCTCGATCTAGTTTCTTGCATATCATGCACTGACCCTATTGCTTGTTTGTTTATGTAAATAGCCTCCCATTAAAGCTAAGAAATGTCAGCTGCATGTTTTGAAGAAAGTTCTCAAGTTCCCTTCCAGATGATGAATATACACCTCTCCCTCCTTCAGCTTCAAAATTAGACCTAATATAGTTGAAGTCGCCGATTGCTATCCATGGAGCTGAATTTGTAGGTTTTATTTGCTAAAGATTGTTCCATAATTTCTCCCTCTGAAATTGAAAATTTGAAGTGTAAATCAATGTTAAAGTAAGCATGCTATTGGTACTTGTGAGTTGACAGACTAAATGAATGTACTGATCACTCTACCTTTGCGCTTGCACTAAAATTCTCTTATTATGATAGAAATATAATATTCTTCCATTGTAATGAGAAGATATGTTAGTAATGATATACCAATCTACACCTAAAAAATTAGACAAGCTAGATAGCTAATTAGCTTTTATTTTTGTTTCTAAAAGGCCACTATACACGCCTTGCTTTCTAAAATATGGTCTTTGACCATAGTTTTTTTGAGAGGGTCATTGAGTCTTTTAACATTCCATATTAGCATCATTAGGGGGGACTTTCCTGTTGTTATCTTTCTGGCCTTCCTTCTAGTTGATTTTCTTTTTTGTAGATTGTTCATTAATTGGCTCTTAGACTATGTTACTACTAGAGGACGCATTTGCTTCATCAGGATCTTTTGGTCTATCCTTGTTTTCAGTTGTCCCCTCTTTCCCTCCTGTATTACTATTATTAGCAATTAAATTGACATCTTCCAACTGATTGTGATCTCCCATATTATTCTGCTCCGCAGTTGCCTCAGTAGTGATTTAGTCTACATTAAAATTGTTGCTGTGACCTTCTGTGGGTATTGAAAGATTTTCTTTTACAGGTTCACTAATGTCTCGTGTTGTATTATGATAGTCAACTTTAGAATCATCATTAGTAGTGTCTCCTATCAATTCGTCATGCCATTCGTTTTTGAAAAAAATTTCTGCAGGCTTTCAACATTGTTTGGTTAAACTAGGCTTCCACAGATATGAAATAGGTACTTCAACTTGCTTGACTTCACCATCTTCTCCCATCTTCATGATAGGTTAATTATCTAGCAGATCGGCATTTTTGCTTACCCCAATACAATTTTAGCAAAGAAAATGTTGGATCCCATTTTTGGAACCCAACTCTTGCTCTGATACCAAATTGTTGGACCCTGTTTCCGGAGCCCAAACATTCAGACACAAAACGGAACCCGTCATCCCATAATTGTGGTGTGCACACAATAGAAGAACATCGAACGATAAATTTTTTTTAGAGAGTCACAAGCCAAAAACCAAACATTTATCATAAATGAATTCTAAAGGAGTTTATACAAGCTCACTTCAAAATACCAAAAATACAAAAATATGAAATATGAAATACACACGATACAATTTGAATGCTTATGCTTACAATGATTCTAAATTACAAAATTTCCTGAACTAACTTCATTACAAAAGTCTCTATTCTCACTATTTTCCAAGCTTTGCAAGGATCAATGCTTATCTGTCTTTTTCTGCACCTGCAGAGTGGAAGGGAAAGGAGGTGAGTTGCGAAGCTCAGTGGCTTATATGTTTATAGCCATTGGCGACGAGCCACACAACGAGCATAAATACACATGTATCAAGAAATTCAATTCATTCGCAAATTCATCACACAATTCATAATTAACCAAAAGTTAGCACATAAAGCATATCATGAAATCTTCTATCAAGCATAACACTTTATTATGCATCATACTCAACAAAGTCATAATGAAATGCACAACAAATG
>JANZLH020000020.1:310898-322888 GCA_026770325.2 Erythroxylum fimbriatum | reverse complement strand
CACCCAAAATTTGCATCTATTTTTCAGGCCTTGAAGAGTACCCCGCTAGACACGGGAGTATGCCTACTGCAGGCAAGGGAAAGATAGAGGTCGGGATCAATTCGTGTCTGCATTAGTGTTCCGTAAAAAAATTGTTTTTCGAAATCGCTGTAAAAGAATGCTCTGTATTTATAGTGAGCCCAATTTTGGTTATGGCTTTTTGTGCATTAAATGGCATTGTAAACTATTGTTGACTGTTTGTAATAACTGAAAATGCTTCCTTTGACCATGGGCTCAAGTTGTCTATTGTTTTCCGTGCGAATGAATGTTTTAAAAAAATAATATTAATACTGAGTTCGGGTTCGGGTCACGCAGGAGTGGGGTGTTACAAGAAAGGTTCCAATGTAGAAATTGTTACTAATTAACCTATAATACATTTTTTATTTAGTGAAAATGATTAATTAGATCAATAAGTTCTTTAGTGAGCTTGATACAATTCCTTACATTTTTTAAGACATTAATGTATTGTAGAATATTAGAATCATTAGACATGTAAAAGGAGCTAAGGTCTCATAAAAAATCTAAGGAAGTATTTAGGAAATTTTTTCTTAATTATGATGATAATTAAGACGGAAGTTGTAAGATTTAAGCAAGTACTCACTATAGAGAATCTTTTATAATTCTCCCATTAGCCACTGTCACAGCAGTAGTACGATCTTCATATGGTGATATAGTATAAGATACTTAAATGATTGGCTTAGTGCAAGCAGGAGATTATTGGTTTATGCCCTATAGTTAATCGATTAGCTGTAGTTTTGTAACAAAATAATTTAAAGACATTCTTTATCTTGTACATGTCTATGATAAAGTCCATAGGATAATTATACATTTTAAATGAAATTATAATGAGATTATAATTATGAGGATCATATTGCATTGATGTATTATCCCTAAATTGTTCTTAGTCATTGTTCTATTAAGACTGAACATTAATATAACATAAAAAGGCTAGCACACATTATGTTTTTTCTTATAAAGGAAGTAGTCGATCTTATAGATTAAAACATGGAGATACTTAAACAAACATATGGGTGCTTGTTAAAGAACAAGTTGACTGAACTCACCTCATATGAAAAATCCATTTGGAGCATTATTTGTATGTCTGTGGTAATTCTCATTGTGATGATTGTATAAGTGATCCTTTGACTTAAAGTATCTAAAGTTATTTTATATAGGTATTACTATGATTTGATACTACTTATGACCTATTCTAATCATAGGTTATTCGGTCGATAGTCATTAGATGTCATATGAACTATATGGAGGTAGTTGAGTAATCAAAATAGGATTCATCACCCTAAAGTAATTAGGGAGAATGCTTTATTGTTCTCAATTAGTATTGATTCAAGAAATCTTTAGCCAAGTTAGAATGAATTTTTATAAATAGTTTACAAATGCCACTAATTAAATCAATATCTAATAGTAGAGAACTAATATGATTGGACTTAACTTAGAGTAGACATTAATTTCATGCTCTATGTCTGGTCGAAATCTTGTAATGAATGGATTAAATTATATGAGAAATCATGCACAGAAAGGTTAGTTAAAACCACTTTAACATTCTTAAATATTTTGGTGATCGTTCTGTATTACTAAACGCTAACCTTAAACTATGATTATAAATTGTTTAATTGAAGAATTAAAGATAAATTAAATGTAGTTTTAATTTATCTAATTTTAATTATAAATTAGAATTATAATTTATAATTATTGCCAACATATTTGGGAACTTAATGGATCTCACATAAAGAATGAATTGAATAGAGAAAAGATATTTTAATCAAGTTGGATTTAATTGTAAAGTTTGAGAAACTTTATGATTAAATATGAGATATTTAATAAATAAGAATCAATATGAGATATTGAATCTTATTTGAGTATAATTGGTATTTAATTATAATTCTTTGTAATTCTAATTAAAGTTTAACTAGAATTAGAATTTAATTTCAATTTAATTACTAAAATGTCCAAAACTTATTATAAATAGGCTTTAGGATCTAACGGAAACAATACTTCTTATTTAACCTGCTCTATAAGAGTTACAGAATTCTTTTAACCTATTATGCAGATAATGTTATAGGTCGGACATTTATGCGACTACAGTGGTTGAGATGGATCAGTTTCAGAAACAGTTCGTGGGATACTATAAAAAAGGATGAAACTTCGAAATAAGGTATAAATTAAGATTCTTGTTTTATTATGATTAATGAATTAATCATTTTATATAATTAAAGTGATCTTGGTTTTCGAAAAATCAAATTTTGAAAAAGTTTCATAATTATTCCATTGTAATTGGGATCTAATCTCATCCTTATTTTCCAACATAAGATACAAAGGAAAAACCAATTATGAACTCCAGGGGATTTAGGATTTTTAAAATCATAAGAATCCTCAAATTATGTTAGAAATTGATTTTTGAGGTCCATATAAACCACTTATGTAATATATGTGGGATCCTAGAAATAACAGTACAAATTTTCCTTCCTCATAGTCGATGAAACCATGGAGACTACATCAATTGGAGGATTATTTTAAATGGTTTTTTAAACATTAATATCTTCTATGTTAGGATTTAACTTAAAAGTTGGGAAAAATATTAATGAAAAAAATATACCTTCAATTTACTTTTACAGGAATCTAGCTTACAAAGTGCTTTGTATGTTTAATTTGCTAGTTGCCATCCACTCTTAAAACTCTTAATAAACATCTCAACTTTTCACAAAGTATCATTTTTACACTTATCTCTTACCGGTAAAAAATGATTTCACATGTGTATTAGGTATGATTTTATCAAGTGAAGTTGATAAATTAAATTGATTCTTATAGATTAAATGCTTTTTAATTTCTCATAGTTATATTTTCACATGATAAATATTCAGAAACTTTCTTATAAGTGATTTCTATATATAAAAATTTCATAAAATTACTACATAATATCATCCTGTTATTAAAAATAAATAGATTCCTTTTTAGAAAATGAATCAAATAATTTATACTTAATAATAAGCCAATTACCATCCATTGTTCAACATTTATATAATGTTAAAGAGTATTTTTAAGTTACAATTTAAATATATCCAAGAATTAACTATGGAAATTATATTAAAAGCATGTTCTTTATCCTAATAACTTTTTGTTTCAATATGTGTAATAATAATTTGTTCTATACTATTGAATCACGTGAGACGGTTCGCCTGAGCCTGTATTTTTGGAGTCGCCTGTTGGCTCCTCTAATACCGACGTGATAAAAATGTCTTCGAGTCAAACTTTCTTTGGCTGCTGGCGGGTGATAGAGTGGTCATGGAGTATGTCGAATGGATCGAAAGGGCACGACGGTAGAAAGTTGTGTGCTTCCTACCCAAGGTCTCCCTGTGGATAGTCTGCTCGGGTGGACCAAACCACCAACACACTGGGTCAAGCTCAATAATGATGGTGCAGTAAAGCAAGGGGTTACCACTGCCACGATTGGGGGCTTACTCCGAGACTAGCAAGGTCAATGGTGCGGAGGATTTCTTCATCTTATTGGCCGAGGCTCGCTGCTTACTGCAGAGATTTGGAGAGTCCATTCGGAACTCAATCTGGCCTGGAATCTGGGCTATAAATGAGTTATCGTCGAAATGGACTCCCTAGAGGTAATTAACATCTTGTCCTCTTCTATTACAGATTACCCTGATGAGCCTTCTTTATTGGCATGTACCAGACAGTTACTCGACCGGGATTGGGACGTACAATTCCAGGACGTCCACCGACAGGAGAACCAGTGCGTTGATCGGTTGGCCGACTTAGCAGCCATCGTCAATCCGAGGCTACATATCCTTCAGGATCCTTCAATACTGCTAAGGGAGCTCCTCCACAGAGATCAGCACGGAGCGATGTATCACCCAACCTGTGCTAGCTAGCTTGATTTGGGCTTGTTTTTTTTCCTTTGTTAAAAAAAAAAAGTAAATTTAGAAGTCATAGTCATTGCCTGCGTCTTTCTCTCTCTGTTGCTTTTTGCTCAGACCTCTCTTTATTGCTTTCCCCTTTTTGGCCTTCCCTCTTCCTTTTTTTGGAATAATCTTTGTGCGCACCGAGCACTGGGCCGCCTTCCTGAGAAGCTGGTTGGGGTCAAACCGTGATTCAATCCTTCAACGATGGTCGGGTCTGCAACTGGGGGCCCTCGGAGTTGGGGCTTAACCTAATGAGTCCAAGGAATAATCTTTCTCAGGTAACAAAAGAGGGCTAATGTTCACTTTTTCCCTCATCGTGGCTGAGGCTTTAGCCTCACTGGAGCACCTGTCTCTGGGCTTCCTTGCATCGACGGAGAAGGGAGAATCTTCCCCTCTAAAGATAACTTCCCTACACTCTCCCACAAACTGATTTTGACTACATCTACTATTGGAAAACAGGCTACAGCTGGACAATCTTTGGACTTCTCTCATCACTACAATGTATTGAGAACTAAGGTTCAGTTCCAACCCAATAAAGGGGCACTCAAATACCCCAATGTGCTTCAAGATGGGGTTTTATCCTCATCGATTGAGTTATTGCAAGAGGGTGCGAAGGTATGGTCATCTGTATTAATCGAGATTTTTTAGACCAAACGTCCAGCCTTCCCTACGATGAACACTTGGGCAAAAGCTCAGTGGGGTAAAAAAAAGGGCTTTGAGAAAGTGATGCTAAAATTGTGGAGTAGGGGCCATGGCACTTCGATGATCAGCCCCTATTTATTCAGAGATGGAAATCGAGTATGGTTTTAGATCAGGGGCAAATTGATGTTATTCCCATATGGTTTCACTTTCACAATTTAGTTTACCAATGGAATTCTGGATTGTGGAGGGATTGAGCATTATGGTTAGCTCATTGGGGAAACCGATGTGTATGGACTCCCAAACGACCTCAATGGAGAGAATTTTCTACACCAAATTATGTATAGAAATACCTAAGCAGGTGCCTCTACTGGATAGTTTACCTGTCCTTAGGCTCAATGATGATGGGAAATTGGTGAGAACTGATGTTCATATCAATTATCCTTGGAAGCCCAATAACATCGCTAAACACTAGGTTCCTACCAGGTAAGGGCTTTACAAAGAGGTGGCATGATGAACTTGCGTTGTCTGACAAAACTAGTTCCCAGTTGAGGTGGGACAAGGCTGGAGAACCTGAATTGGCAGTTGCGGTTCACACTAATGGTTATGGACTCACTAGTTTAGGAGCTACTGAAATCCCTCCCCTTCTGACTGAGGATGATAAGATAGATAGTCACAAACAGGTCAATGTAATTACTGAGACTAGGACAACAATGAATGAAATTGTTGCTTCTACTTTTCCTCGATCTGGCCAGAAAATTCATCTTGCTGATGTAAATGATAGCCTATTGTTATGTCTGGATACTAAGTTAACTCCTTCCAAACTTTTATAAACTCCGCAGACAATAAGCAACCCCCTGGATACACCTGCTGCAGAATGTGTTGTGCACATTAATCCTCCTGTTGTTATCTTTGGTTGTTTGGATTCTAATGATACTGGAATCCACTCCACATCATTTGATGTTAATTTTCCATAAGTTGTAGATGATTTCAGAGTGCAGTCTAAAAATTCTAAGCATAAATCTTCTAGAAAAAGAAAGTAAAACCCCAATTATCCAGGGGTTTCTCCCATCCTTGTGTGGAATCCTATGGGGTCAAAAAATTATTGGTGAAGGAGATGGTGCGGGATAAGAAGCCTTATGTCATAGGTCTTCGTGAAACTAAAATAAAAGTCCACTCTCCCTCACCGGTTCAAAGTTTTAGGTACTAATTGGGAGTTAATCTCTAACCATCATTCACACTATAATGGCACAATTATCTATCTCTATAATAAGGAACTGATTGGAGTTCAAGTTATGGAAAATACTGGTCAGCTTATCCATCTTCAATGCCAACTGCATGGTTTTAGTTCAGTTTTTGAATTAACTCTTGTGTATGCTTCAAATTTTGGCTTTCAAAGACAAAAACTCTGGATGGACTTGGAAAATATTCAGCTTCGAATCTCTCATCCTTGTCTTGTGGTGGTAGATTACAATTGCTCTCTTAACTCAGGTAAAATCGAGGGAGGTCATCAATTCAATCATGGACTGACCAAAGAATTGTCCAATTTCTTAATATGGACGGACTTGGTGGATCTCAAGTTTACTCGACGATTGCTTACTTTGGTCCAAACAGAAAAAGAGAATCTATACCTCTTACAAATTTTAATGCAAAACAAATAAATGCGGCTCCAATACTTTAGCTAAGTGACTACTTCAGATTAATAGAAGATGACCTTTCCAGGTGAATAAGTGCAGCCTATGACAGTTAGCTCTTGCTATGATTCCAGGGAACCGTGAAAAGATACAAGAGTAAATTAGTTGTCCGGGTAAAAATGAAAACCAATTAAACTTGAATACATTTCGACTTACTCTTAATATTCAACTAACAAGATCCCGATTCTCATTAGAAAGAACTGCAAAGGTGGTGTTTGACAGAATAATGAGGAAACAGCTTCTCTGTACATGTAAAGATCAAATCTAACAAGAAATAAAAGCTACATCTACGGATGCAGTTGTCATCTACTGCTCTTGCTGATCTTCAACAGGTGGAATCAAAACAACCAGAGCAAAACAGAGCTGTCCTTCTTGTCTGAAAGACCACAACTGAATGACGTTTCCTAGTTTCAACGTTGAAGGGTTATTGTCCACAAGATTGTTCCACTTTGTCGTCAACACATAGGAAGTACTACCTCTCCCATTTGATTTCTTCAAGTTCCACTTCTTGAAGTTTATGATGGTGGTTTCTTGAGCTGCATTGGGTCCGATTAATTTAGCTTCTATAGCCTTCAACTTTCCTCGTTCGTCCAACTTGCTGAGTGATTCTTTCTCTTCATCGGTGAGAAAGTTGTGGCTTTGAATCTGGTTTGCAGGAATGGACAGGCGTCCTTCACCCTTCTTCAAGTCAGTCTCGAACAATGGCTTCTGTATAACCAACGTAACCTCTCTGCCCTCCATGTCTCCAATGCGATTTTTGAATTCCTGGGGCAACTCTGGAGGAGGGTTTGGGACAACAACTTTTCTTTTCTCTTGCTTCACGCGTTTGTCATCTTCTTTCTTGTTGCCGTGGATGCTTGTCTTAACAGTGGCAGTCTTACACTTTTTTTTGGCATTGAGCACAGAGTCCTCTTCATTCATGGATATGGCAGGTCGAGTTGTCGGAGACCTTTTGCTTCTGAGGTTGAAGTTGGACTCATCAGATGTAGCAGTAATAGAAGTAGCCACAACGCCATGGTTATCTGCCATGGTCAACTTCTCAGTGGCAATGGCGGCAACTTCTGTTAAGTAGAAAAAACGTCGCCAAGAAGCAGGCAATTCTCTGCCTCTCCTCTCTATGGCCTCCCTTCTACCCTTAAAATCTTCCATAGTTAACATGTTTATTCTTCTCCTCCTCAAAGAAACCATCTTTGATCGATGGAAAAGAAGATTAATGAGGAGCAGTAGACGTTGCATAAATAGACATAAGTAATCCGAACCAGTAAGAATTTCCGATGGGTAATGGAATTATAAATCCTTACACAACACTACTAAATCAATAAGGATCACCTAAGACAATGGAATTATAAATCCTTACACAACACTACTAAATCAATAAGGATCACCTAAGAAATATGGCAATGGAATTATAAATCCTAACACAATACTGAAAAAGCGAGAAATTCTTAATATAGATGGAATTATAAATCCTAATCTAACACTGAAACGATAAGGATTTCAAAACATGAACGGAGTTACACAACACATAAGCCAGTAGAGAATGTTTGGGCTGAAACAAAAAACCAGACTCTACTAACATCAATCATTTTGTAGGTTCTTCTTTTTTAATTTTCTTAGTCATATTGAAGATATTACATTCCTTACAAATCCTCACACAACACCGAAACAATAAGCATCTTCTAATATACATGAAAACAGAATTATATATCCTAACTCAACACTGAAAATGAGGAATTGTTAAGACTTAAGATAGATGGAGTTATAATTCCTACCATAAGCCTCAATAGATACGGATTTCATAAGCTAATTGGACTTGTATAATAAAAGTTACACAACAGTAAATTAGATTCTGCAATAGGGCCGAACCAATGCACACTTAAGCCTGTCTTTAGCTCTTTGGGACTACTAGTACAAATCATATGGACACGACAAAACATGAAGCTTTTCCATTCGACTTTATAAGTTCTTATTTTGTTTTCGTAAGTATATATTGAAGAAGACAAGCTGTCATCTTACATTCTTGTACATATTTCATAATATATTTGATTGTGTTTTAGATAAAAATCAAGTCTTTGAGTATTATTTCATTATTGAATATAAATAAAATATATATTAATTTTGTATGCCTATGAAAAAGACTCCGAACACTTATAAATAATTTTAAAATAGAATTAAAAGTTTAAAACTTTTTGACCTTCATATTTCTCAAGCAGCTATACATATAATATATCAACTTGTTAAAATGAAATGGAGTAATGTGTCAGAGATTAACAACAATAACAACAATTATCTAATAAAAAGTTCTGCTAATATCCGAGGTCTAAAGAGGTCTAACTATATGCAGTCTTACTCCTAACTAACAGAGAGACTATTTCTAATATACCCATATAACAAAATGTATGTAAAACACGTACACACACACACATATTAAAATGATAAAGTAACAATAATTAAATAATAATAATAATAATAAACAAAAAAGATAATAATAATAATAATAACAATAATAATGTTTATAAATAAAAATATAAAATAAGTAATACAATACATATGAAAAAGGTTAAAAATCATTACAAGAAAATATTTAAGCTGGGTGAGAAATTGTTTAGGCTAAATAACTAAGAGGGAAGTACTAAATACAAGACATAAAACTCAAAGAAAAATGATTAAAAAACTTATAAAAAAGAGAACAACGAATCTATGTGAGATATTTTACCTGTATCTTAGTATGCCAAAGTTTTCTATTAAATGTCATGTCCTCGGTAAGTTCCAACAAAGCTATATCATTCTTAACCGCTTCCTTACAGTTTTTCTTAGGCCTTCTTTTTTTTCTCCTACAATCTTTAAGTACAATCTTTTCGCATCTTCTCACTGGAGCATCAAGATGTCTCCTCTTAATATGTCAAACTACCTAAGTCTTATCTCTCTTAAATTTTCATTAATATTAATCATATTTAATTTATCTCTTATTATTACATTCCTAACCTTATCTCTTTTAGTAAGAATGCACATCCAACAGAGATTATGTACCTATTTGAGAAGCTAACACTCCGACCCATAAAGCATGACCGGCCCAATTACTAAACGATAGAATTCACCTTTGAACTTGAGTAGTGTCTTCTTGTCATATAAAACTCATGTCGCAAATCTTCATCTAATCCACCATGATCTAATACAGTGAACTACGTCTTCATCGGTTTCTCCATTACTTTAGATAGTAGATCTTAAATACTTTAAACACTCTTTTTATAATATAACTTCTGGGTCAATATTTACCTCCACATTGGAAGTTACCCTATAAGTTACAGTTTAAGTACTTAGTCTTAGACCTGCCTAATTTAAATCCCTTCTACTCTAACGTATCTCTCCAAAGTTCTAACTTGACATTGAAACCCTCTTTTGTTCAATCCACTAAAACAATGTCATTAGCAAACAATATACACCAAGGCACATCCTCTTGGATATTCTTAGTGAGCTCATCCATCACTATTGCAGACCAAAAAGGGCTCAAAGAGAAACCTTGTTATAGTCCAATATCAATAGAAAAATGCTCTGTATCTTCTCCTATCATCCTTACTTTAGTCTTACACCTTTATACATATCCTTAATAATGTTGGGCCCCGATTCTTTTTTCATAATCAATAAGCATGTTTAAATTATTTTGAGGTTTTAGTTTGATGATTTTCATTTGGTTGGAATAAATTGAGGATTTTATTGCTTAAGTTATGATTATTCAATGAAGGATTTAGTGAAAATTTTGAAAGAGTCCATTAGGAAGTTAAATATGTTTTAAGGCTCAAGGTAAATTAAGTGGGCTTTTAGCCCTTTGGCATATATTTTTAAGTGATGAGTAAATGAAGTGCATGAGCTAAGTCCATGTCATTTGTAATTAAATGAAAAAGATGGAAGCATTGGGCTTTGTAGTCCATTTAAGTAGCAATTGCATGAGATAAAAGAGCAAAATGAAGAGAATTGGGCTAGGGTCCATATCATTTGCAATTAAATGAGAAGAAAAGGAAACCAATTGAAAGAAGGCATAAAGAAGTATGAAGTGAATGAGGCCCACGAAAGTTAGCTTAGGTTATTACTTAACTAAAATTTATACAAGACTTAAGTTATAAGAAGAAGGTTCACGAAGTTGCTAGAAGAAAGAAAGGAAGCAATGTCGTTTTAGCTATTAGGTTTTAAATTAAACATCAAGTTATTGTCTTAAGAGAGAGGCATCACCGAAACTAGTAAGAGAAAGGAAAGAAGAGTGGTGATTTCGGCTAGCCAAAGGAGAAAAGAAGAGAGTTTCGGTTGAAGAAGAAGAAGAAGAAGAGAAGAAGAGGTAGGTTTGCAAGTTAGTTTTCCTTAAATCTTACTTGTAGACATACGAAAATCCAAAGCAAAGAGAAGGAAGAGTGACTTTCGGTTGAAGGAGGGAGAAGAAGAGAGGAAGAAGAAGCTAGTTAGGGTTCATGTTTCATGAGTTTTCAAGTGGATTTCCAAGGAGTTTCACAAAGAAGAAGGTTAAAAGAAGAGTTTCCCTCCATTGGAATCAAGAAGAGAATGTCGTGGGTCATCTCTAAGGTAAGACAAAATTCGAAATTCATGGTTTTCTAGTTAGGATTTGTGTCTTTCTTGCTTAAATGGTGGTTTGAAGAATGAGTTATGAAGAAAGAAAGGAAAGAAGAAGAGTATTGAAAGTGGAAGAAAAATCTGATTTGTTGTGGGTTTCATATTCGAATTTTGTTGATTATTTGAGTTGGGTTTTGATGTTAATAGTTTAGATAAGGTATGGGTAAGGTGATGGTGAATCAATTTCATGTTTTCCCCTTTTCTTAAAAATTTCAGCATTGTTAACTGTTGTTAATTCATGGTTTTTGTTAGAGTTTTGACTTTCATGCTAAAAATGGTGGTTAAGAGAGTAAGAAAAGAAAAGAAAAAGAGAAAGAGGAATGGTTGTTAAAAAATCAGATTGTGTAGGTGTCTTTGAGGTGGGATTTTTGACAAGTTTGACTAGGTTTGAGGAGAGATTTGGTTGTTATAGTTTAGGAAAAGTATAGGTGAAGTTTTGTAGGTTGAAATGTAAGTTGTTCTATTCCAAAAAAATTCCAGCATTGGTATTTGGTGCTAATTCATGTTTTCCCATGCCTTAGAAATTCCAATTTTTGCTAAATCCTATGTTAAATTGGGATTATTGTGTATATGAAAGTGAAATGAGGCATTGAAGGAAAAAGGGAAGAAGAAAATCAGCATTCAAGGGTCTCTTTAAGGCTTGAGATTTTTGAAAATTTGGATAAGGTTTGCGAGGGGTTATGGTTGTTATAGTTTAGGAATGGCATAAGTAAGGATTGATAGGTGTTAAGTCAAGTTTTGCATTCTTGCCAATTTTCCAGCATTGTTCTTTAGTGTTAATTAAGGCTTTTATGCTTTGTTTAAGGACAAATAAGGTAATTGGAGGTATAGGAAAGGTATAAGTGAGATTATGTAAGGTTAAGTAGGTTGAAAGTCAAAGTTTTCCTATTCTTTAAAATTTCAGCATTGAGTTCTCTTGGTAAATTGGGATTTTTGTGTTTGATGAAGGTGAATTGAGGCAATTAGAGGAAGAGCCAAGGTATTTGGACCACTCCTAGAGCTAAAGGAATTAAGGTGGGTAATGCGTTTATATTTGAATTTGAGGCCAATTATGTGATTTTTGAAAAAT
>JANZLH020000020.1:262724-284089 GCA_026770325.2 Erythroxylum fimbriatum | reverse complement strand
ATATTTCAATAATAATAAATACAAATTATATAATAATAATAATATTAATTAGACATAATGATAATAATAATACAAACTATTGAATTACAAACCATTCATAATAAAAATACCATTGAATTACATCTTCCTAATCATATTAAATACTAGGGGCATATTCGTCATTTGCACTATTTTCTGTCTCTGTCCCCTACAACCAAACACATCTGTCCTGGAGACGGAGACAAGATTCTCTGTTCTGTCCACCATCAACCAAACAGCTTTCTGTCCCCAGTTTCTGTTCCGTCCCATCCTGTTCTGTCCTGTCCTGTTCCGTCTCCACCTACCAGAGACGGTAACCAAACGCAGCGTTAATAATAAAGAGATGGCCTTGCCTTGCATCACTTTAGCCTCTACCAGATTGATTAGCACCTTTTATAAGTGTCAATTACATTTCTTTCTCTAAACTTGGATAAACGTTAAAGTTACAAGTGCATGATTAGGAAATAATATCCACATATTGGATATTTGGGAGAAAAATCACATGACGTAGAATCTTCATCTTCATCTTCGTAGAAATTTAATATATTGCACAGTATTTTAATATTCCTTAATGTTATAATCTAAATACGAATTCAGTGAACGCAATTCCAAAAACCTATTGGACATATGAAGAAGATATCAATATGGAGCTAAGTACATCAAATTCCCAATATATATAGTCATATAAGACCTGCAAAATAAAGGTAAAAGTACAAATATTACACTTACATTGAATTTGCACTACTTAAATAAATTAATATATATACTCACCTCTTACGAGCAACAACAAACCTTACGAACAAGAATCTTACCCCAATGTACGAAAGATGTTTTAATTTTTTACAATAACAAACCTTCAACTCATTAACTAATATTAAATACTTATAAGATAACTACAATTTGTATGCTTATTAAAGATTTTTGTATAATGACATCGTTAAAGTTATAATCGAAACACGTACTTTCATATTAATGTATTAATAAAATATTAACTAATATTAGACTTAAAATTTGATGGCCTTATTTGGTAATGGCTGATAAGCTATTTTTTGGTGGATTAAGAAATATTTAGCTATTTGATGATATTAAATTGTTGATAATTATGTTTGAAAATCAGCTAATTGAGTTGACGGATTGAATTCATTCCGTTGTTTTCTTCTGGAAATTGAGAAATTAAGGGACAAAAGGACCATTATAGCTAAAATTTATTACAAATTACACGAGAGGAAATGAGAGAGATAGAGATAGAGATTGTTAAGCATAAATTATTCAAAAATTAAACCAAGTTGAAATTTTTTTCTTTAACAAATTTTGTACTTCAGTATCATTATTTTTAAAAATTATTCAATTTTTAATTAAATAAAATAAGTATCATTAGATTTGATATTGTACAATACAAAAACCGCTACCGAATTTTTTTATACTAACCAAAATTTTCTATAATGTTATATTCAAATATTGGGTAGGGCAAGAAAATTTCGAGTTGCATTCATTGTAGTTACTAATACTTAGATTAAATTTTGTAATTAAAAAGAATTAAAGTATTAATTAAAAATATATTTTAATATTTTTAAACATAAAAATATTTCTACAAATAGTTATTATGTCTAAAAGTTATTTTAATGTTAATTTTAATAGGTAAAATTATTTAAAATCTTGTTTGGTTTTAGTTATAAAATAAGACTAATTTTATAAAGGGATTACATTTTCATATAATGAAAAATAAGTTTTATGCTCATTCACTACTACATTTTTTTCAGTTTAGTTTCTAACATTAATTTAAATCATTATTTTTTATTTTGAACATAGACAAATAGGTTTTAATTTATTTAATTTTGACTTATTAACTGAAACAAATTGAAACGTAAGCATAAATTCTTACGAGAATATTCAAAGAAATACAAAGATATAACACTCATATCTTTATAAACCTTTTTGTTATCATGACCTCATAATTCATTTTACACATAAATAGCTAATAGCAAATTGTTAATTTTACCAAACATCTTTAAATAAACAGTTGATATTATTTGCTAATTAAATCAACTATATTAATCTGCTGTCAGTTAACTGCTGATAGAATTAGCTAACAACTAATGTAATATGCCGATTGCCAAATATGGTCGATATCTGTAACTTCTTTTTGTCATTACAATTAGGGCAATCAATATATGAAATCTTAAATATAAATATGAATAACAATATAAGTTAAAATAAAGTACAATCAATATATCATATATAGTAATAATAAAAATATTAATATTGTTTTACCGTTAAAAAGAATGATTTCTCTAAGTAAAACTTAGAATATATCCTTTTTAGCTTTTGTTAAATTGTCTAAACAATAAAAAAACTTTATTAAATCCATAAACAATACTTTTACATTCTTCCTATACCAAGATATATTAGGTACGTAGGCAACAAAATCTATATTTATTTTAAATTGTGTTACAATATTATCATATGAATATATTAACATAAGATACCATATAGGAATAAATAAATAAAAGATATCCAATAATTAAAATTTAAGAAAAATTTGCAGACTAATTAAATGGCCTCCTAAAGGGCTATTTTGACATGCTCTACAAAGTATATTCGCTAGCAAAAACAATATTCCACGAGTCCCCTCTCTTTGTATATTGAATTAAAATATATTCCAATATATAGCATGAATAATTTAAAGTCCCTTTGCTCACTTTCAACTTAAAGCTAAAATCTTAAAGTTGTCATTAGCCTATCTTCAACTTTGAACAATGTGAAAATGTGAGTTGGAGTTGAATCCAAATAGCCACCTAGCTGAGTAACCAGAGCTAAAGATGTAAATGAATTATGTTGTAATCTCCAGATTCCTTCTTCTTATAGAAAGAAACAAATAAGTAAATTCAATTTCCTAATTCAAGTGACGAAATTTTGATTGCAGAGTAATTATCCAGACAAGCTAACACTTATCTGTGATGAAAATTGCACAACCTATTAGAACTCAACATATATTATATTAAAATGCTGCTACAACTTTTTACTCACATTACCCAGATTGCACATAGTCAGTCCTAAAACCCAACCTTGAGGATACTCTTCTTTTCTAACTTTTGAGTAATCCACTTCCCCCTATGAATTTATATTCCACACGCAAATATCCCATCCATGTTTTCATGTTCCAAAATCAAAAGAATGTCATTTGTTTTGTCTAAATGATGATATAGATATACACAAACGCACCTCATCGAGAAGCCTACTGAAACAATTTAAAAGCTTGGGAGGATGCAGGAGAGATAAAGAGCAGAAAGCTTGGAAAGATGCGGGAGAAATAAAAAAGAGAGTTTCAGGGGTGGGTATTTGAATAAATCAATGGGAATGGAATGAATGGTAATGATTGGTTAGTTATTATGATTGATTGAATAGTTTTTCATACCCAAGCTCTAGGTAATGGTCCATACCCTCTATGTGTGGGAGGAATGAATTAAATATAATTAATTAAAATATATCTAATTAATTAATTAATTAGTTAATTGATTAAGATAAAATATAATTAATTAATTAAAATAATTAATCAAGATAAAATATAATTAATTAATTAATTAATTAAAATATAACTAATTAATTAAAGTCTAATTAATTAAATGATTAATTAAAATCTAATTAAGATGTAATTAATTAAATGGAATTAATTAATTAAAATATAATTAATTAATTAGTTAATTACAATGTAATTAATTAAAATATTATTCATTAATTACTTAAAATATAACATCATTTGCATCATCAGAGGAATGTAAATTATATTAAACTATATTACTTGATTTTACTATAGCAAGGGAATGGTGAATATTATGGTTGTGTCGATGAATTGTACAATATTTTAGATAATTAAACTATATTTTGAGGATATTATGTGACTAATGAGAAAATACTATAGTTTTTTCTCGAGAGCTATTGGAAAGGAAAAACCGCAATATATTTAATTTAAAACATTCTATCATTATAATTAAGGTGCACAAATTAAAAATAATTATTTAAAATATATTTAAAATTTGGGCCAGCTGTCCCACCTTGTGAAGTGCCTACAAACCAGCGAGGGGATTAGTCACTGGGTCCGCCGATGGATACCCTGGTCTAAGACAAAAAAAATGATATAAAATAAATTTTTAACAAATTTTTATTTTTCAACATTTTTAATAAACTAACCACTATCAATGGTAATAGTAATCATTCTTTCATCTTAACCAACCATTATAATTATAATGATTATATTCATTTACATTCTTTCCTATATTCATTCTCATTGTCCTCTGTGAATCAAGCGCTTATTATAATCATTTACATTCTTCCTATATTCATTCTCATTATCCTCTGTAAATCAAGCGCTCCCTTAGGCTTTAGTTAATGCGGGAGAAATAAAGAGGAGAAAGATGAGTGAGTAAATTAATAGAGTATGGTTTTTGGTAATATATTTTTTAATCAATCATTTTAACTTTAAGTGAATAATTTTTATCCACATGTTATCTATGTCAAAAATATATTAGCTAATGTTAACATTAATTATTTTATTATGACTTTTTAAAATTCAAATTGTAATTGTAAAATGTAATAAAGTTTGAGATTTTTCTGATAATTGAGCCTAAATATTATTCCCAAAAAATCTATCTATATATATAAATAATTTGTGATAAAAAAGTAAATATTAAAATATATGATAATTAAAACAAATTAAAATATGCGAGTGAAATTAGTTTGATTCACTTATAAATACACATCCACCTTTTGTTTTATGCATCAAGAACAAATTTAGGCATTAAAGAGTAGGACTTATGAAGATTCTAATCTCATAAATTATCTCACCCTATTAAACACAGTTTGTCTTTCGCTTTTTGTTTTGGGGTCCTGAACAGGATAAGGAGAAGAAGGAGGGTCCCTTATGGTTAGCGGGCGTGAGACCCTTCAACGGCTATGACAGAGACCTTCAAACGAACAAAAAGTAGTGATCTATATTCTATCCCTCCCACACATTAAATTGGTTTCTGCCATTAAAAAAAAAAACGTAAGGAGTGATTCGTACACGTGATTCACCAGTATAACTTGTTTTGTTGCAGATTCCTACCTATATATATATATATATATATATATACACACACACATTGGTTGCTTATGAATATAATTGTAGGTGAAATTAACTTTTTACTTACCAAATTGATACTGACTAGCAATTACCTTAGTACATAATTATCCTTGTCCTTTTACACTATATCCTTCAGAAGATTACATAAAAGAGTTAAAGGTTGGAAATTTCTTATGGGTGTACTTCTTCACAAATTATGGCTTAAACCTAACCGGCGCATGCGTGAACATTCGTAAATATATTTACGAGCATCGATATTGGAGGAAAAAAAAAAGCTTAAGGAGTGAAAATGATCTTAATGCAATTCTGCGTAGATCTATCTTCTATTCATTTCACGTCGATAGGGAATGGCCAAGATCTAAAAGAAGGAGATAAGAAGATAACGACGGATTGTAGTAAGTGAAAATATCAAAGGTAGAGCGAGATAGATACCTATAGCATTTCCAAATTCAAAAGTAACGGTATAATTGGCCAAAGACATAAGATTAAAAAATAAAAACGTACAGTGAATTATTCTAATTAATCTATTCAAATGTAAGATGAGTGTGTAATTTAAAAAAAATGATTAATTATAATAAAATTTTCGATCAATTTTTTAATTATATCTAAAAGGAAAAAAAAAAGTTGAATGTTGTTGGAACAGGGGCACAGGTTTTGCGGCAGAAATGATTTGAAGCCCAACCCAATGGCATCGAAGGAGGGAACAATTCAGTAAAATGGCCACCAAGTGAATGGCAATTTAGGAAGTGCGGCAGATTAAATGACACATGCCTTGAGATCAACATGGCTGGATAAACGACAAGTTCTGATATGACCGCCATACAAATCCATCCCATCCATAATATGCCAAACGCATGCATACATACATATATCGATACACAAAGATTGAGAGAGAAAGGAAGAGAAAGCATTTGACTTGATTAGGTGATGAGAGAGAAAATTCAATCCGATCGAATACAATTTTGACGTCCGCAAGGCCACAGTCTCTCCCCCTCTCTCTCTCTCTCCAGCGAAGAACGAAGGAATAGGTGCACAAAACAGCGCCATACATGTACTACCCGATTCAAATAACTTGGAAGAAAAGAGAGGACAGATTTTGAAGACAAACACTGGAGTTTTCAACTCCTTTTGAGCTCTCAAATTTAATAAGGAGTTTTTGTTTATTGCGGGGAATCACTTCTTCTCTTTTTATTTGGGTTTAATATTGAGTTTGTGTTGGGTTTGGAGGAATTCTTGTTCTGCCTTACTGTTGTCTCTATCACCACTGTTAATTTCTACTGTGGTAAGTTATGCTCTTCAAAGTTTGTAGTTTCTTTTTTCGTCTTGGGTTTCTATTTTGGATTTTTAAGCTTAGACCCTTTTTTGGACCTTTTCTCATTCATATCAAAACCCATTGGTTTTCTCCGCACTTTTCCTGAGCTTTAATTCGTCGATGCAGCTCGTTAGGGCTCGATCGACGTGGTTTTGTTTTTTCTGTTTTTAGCATTTTAGCCCTCTCGTTTTCTGTTACGAAGTGTAAGTTGTTTTCTAGACTTTTAGTTTGCTAAAGTTTACATTTTGACGAGTTTTTTGAAGACCATATTTATTGAGATTTTGTGATTTAAATTTTAGCTATGAGCTGGAGTAGATGAGCTCTTTCCCATGATAGCACTTGTTCAATTTTCCGTACCCTTTTACATGGTATGCCTTTTGGGGATGTTGGTTGGTTTTAACATTTGATTGAGTCTAGTGCTTTTATGATTCTTGATATGGTTTTTGGGTTGATAGAGTGAGGATGTGTAGTTTGTTTTAAGTTTGGTTTGGTAGTTTAAGTTTGATTTCTGAATTTTGCTGCCTTACACAAGGTCGACTTTAACGTGGATCTGAAACTCTGTATATCATGCAGGGATTTTACTCACAGATTGCTGGTTGTGCGAGGCTAGTGCGGCCCTAGAATGTTAAAGATCGAAAATTGTTCTTTGGGTTTGGCTTACTTTGGTGTGTGGCTTGTGTTTGGTAAAACGCAACATCATATTCTTGAACACGAAACTTTCTCGGCTCTGTTAGTGCAACATAAGGACTTTGGAATCGACAATGTTGGACATGGAGTTGAAATATTGACCCGGTCCAATTTTACCTTTGTTCAGTAACTGTAGGTTGATTTAGTTTATGGTGTTTTAGGTAGTTTTAATTGTTAGGATAGTGTTTTTAGATTGTGATAAGATGGTGCCCTCGGGGCCGCCTACACCAATTGGTAGTGCTCAGTCTGTTTCTACTCCTCTGTTGAGATCAAATTCAGGGATGTTAGGATCCCAAGGAGGTCCGTTGCCTTCACAAACAGCATTGTCGTCCTTGTTGTCCCAACGTAATCAGTTTAATAATATAAATATGCTTGGAAATGTGCCAAATGTTTCCTCCTTCATTAATCAATCTTTTGGGAATGGTGGCCCAAATCCAGGGCTTCCTGGTCCTGCCAGTAACCTGCGGGGAGGCATTGATGGTGGAGCTGAGTCTGACCCCCTTTCCAATGTTGGTAATGGAATGGGTTTCAATGGTTCTTCATCATCATTTGTACCTTCGAATATGGTGAATCCTGGTCCAGCTGGTCAAGTTCAGGGGCAGCAATTTTCAAATCCTTCTAGCAACCAGCTTGTACCAGATCAACAACAGGCCCAACAACTTGACCCTCAAGGTTTCCAGCACAGTCAACAATCAGTGCAACATTTCTCAGCTCCTCACAACGCACCGCAGCAACAACACCACTCCTTTCAACAAATTTGTGGAGGCTTAGGTGGCATTGGGCCGGTCAAAATGGAGCCTCAATTAAATAATGATCAACAACAGCAGCAGCTACAATCATTGAGGAATCATGGTCCTGTCAAGCTGGAACCACAACAACTCCAGGCTATGAGAAGTTTTGCACCGGTAAAATTAGAATCCCCACATTCAGACCAGTCATTGTTTCTACAGCAGCAGCAGCAGCAACAACAGCAACAGCAGCAGCAGCAGTTACTCACCATGTCAAGGCAGTCTTCTCAGGCTGCTGCTGCGCAAATTAATTTATTGCAGCAGCAAAGATTTCTGCAGCTACATCAGCAACAGCAACAACAATTCCTGAAGGCAGTGCCACAGCAACGGTCCCAATTACCACAGCAATTTCAGCAACAGAATTTATCCCTAAGAAATCCTGTGAAGCCTGTATATGAACCTGGGACATGTGCTCGTCGCCTTACACATTACATGTATCAGCAACAACGAAGACCTGAAGTAAGATACTGTCACAGAGGTCTTTTATCATAGGTTGATTATGGATTTATTTGTTACAGTAATATGTTTACTTTTCATGTAGGACAACAATATTGAGTTTTGGAGGAAGTTTGTTGCCGAGTTCTTTGCTCAAAATGCAAAAAAGAAGTGGTGTGTTTCTATGTATGGAAGTGGGCGACAAACAACTGGTGTTTTCCCTCAGGTCTGTTTTTTACTAAATGTAGCAAACATTAATTAAGGCTGTTGTTTTATGTTTTCTTATATGCCGTGGATTTCTAATTAATACATTTGTTGGGTATAGAAAAGAAATAAATGTGCATTGCATGCCTTCTTAATGCTCCTTTTTTTGCTTTTATTGAAAGAAACCTTTAGATGGAACAAAATTAATTTGTTAACGAAAATATTTCTGAGCAGTTGAATAGCTTCTTAAATACGATGTCTTTGTTAACATAGCCTGTGATAACAAGCCTTGCATGCAAATTTTGCAGGATGTATGGCATTGTGAGATTTGCAACCGGAAGCCAGGCCGTGGTTTTGGTAAAATTTAGATATGTTCCTTTTGTGTTTCATTGCCCTGCAGTCTACAAATAGGACTTTGCATGGATTAGTTGATGTATCTCTTGTGTCCAGCTACTATTTGTTTATACCTTATTTTGACTCATTGTTTCCCCAGAGGCAACTTACGAGGTTCTTCCTAGACTTTTTAAAATCAAGTATGAAAGTGGAACCTTGGAAGAACTTCTGTATGTTGATATGCCACGAGAGTATCAAAACACATCTGGACAAATTGTGCTGGACTATGCAAAAGCAATTCAAGAAAGTGTTTTTGAGCAACTTCGTGTTGTTCGTGATGGTCAATTACGGATAGTCTTCTCTCCAGACTTGAAGGTCACACATCAGTTGCCGTTTAGATGAGCTACTTCTGATTTCCTGATGTTTTACAACTGAACATGAACTCCTTTTGTGCTTGTGTTCTATTCTACAGATATGCTCTTGGGAATTCTGTGCTCGGCGACATGAAGAGCTTATACCTAGAAGATTGTTGATACCACAGGTGATTGGCAAGATATTAATGCCTTGGAGTTCTTCATTCCAATCTATTACTGAACTTTTTAAAAATGGAACTTCCCTTAAGACTCTAATCAATATGGCCCAAAGGTTTGCTGGTTGATTCGCAATTTTTTTGTTATTGGTTGTTGGTTACATGGTTTTTAGTAAATACATGCTGTCCTAGTGAGTTTTTTCTTTCCTCCAATTTGCTTCATAGGATTAGATTTATTATCTTGAAATTTCAGCTCGCTGCAAGTAATGCCCTACTGGATTTTATCCTAAGATAATTTATGAGATGTGTCAAATATTTGGGTGCTTTATTTATTGCCTGTTGATGATATGATAGTAGGTGTGGATATTTTTCAATGGGTTTTTGAACCTTTAGATTGTCACATCAAGGCTTTTCTCATATTTGCTATATGCTACCCACTTTTTCAATCTGCTAATGTTGGAACTTGTTTCCTAATGTTGGAAATGACCTAGAATTATTTTTAGTGTTAATAGGAATAATGTTATCGTTAACTTAAATATTTAAGGTGATCTATATATGTTTATTTGCTCAAGTATCTCAGTTTTTGTTATTTTATTCACAAGCGGTGAGCATGGGTGGTTTGTTTTGGTTCGAAGTGTTTCTTTTCAAACCAAACCACTTAAGCCTGTTTATGCCATTGAGAAGCCCAAATCAAACCAGATCTAGATACAAAAAGATTCGATTTGTTGTAAGTGTTTTCTTTTAAATTGTATAGTTGTTTTAAACTTTATGCTAAACTTTTAACCACTGGAACTTCAAAATGGATTTATTATCCCACTTTAAATATAAAAGAATACAAGATTGAAAATATGTCTATATTCGTTGAAGCATATTCATATACATTTAAGAAAATTACATATATACACCCACACACCCACACACACACATAATGCGTTGTATACACTTCTTTTGGGGAGTTAAATTATCCTGTTATCTATCAAGCCTTTCCATGTAAATATTATGTGGTAAAAAATATTAAGGAAGAGGTGTATGAAGATAATTTTTTTTTTAATTGAAGGCTTAATCATTGAAGGTTCTTTCAAGTAATCTCTCCTAGAAAATCTCATATTTACAAAAGTTCATTATATCTCTATATAGAAAATATCACATTGTTAAGTCTTAAAATTCGTATATTTTATCCAGCAGTTTGGTTTGCCAACCAAACTGTTGATTGATAATTTTCTTAAAAATCAGTACATAAAAATATCAGCTTTGTTGTTTTACTGGTGTGGTTAACATTAAACTGGTCATGTAATTGCTTTGTGTAGTTGTAAGTGGGAGGTGATGATGTTATAAAATCTTGGTGAATAAGACTTTTTATACGTGATTCCAGATCAAAGATATTTAATACCCTTTTATTTTCCTGCCAAATCATATAATGGTTTGATAGATTTTGTTTGACAACATTAGAAATATTCCAAGTTTGGGGACAGCTAGTGCCAAATGTATAACATTGACATAATAAATGACAGATAATTGATTACTATGATTATTGAGACTTGCTAAAAATGTGTCCCCGCAGGTGACTCAACTTAGTTCTGCTGCTACGAAGTACCAGGCTGCTACTCAGAATGCATCTTCTAATCAATCAGCGCCAGAATTGCAGAATAACTGTAACTTGTAAGACTATTATTAACAGAAGAAGAGCGTTTGGATCTTGTCACTCCTTATTTTTTGTCTGTGTTTTTGGCCTGGAAGAGAGGAAGGAGAGATGACATATTTCGATGATTTTCTTGATTTTACCTCTTATATATCTGCTTCTGCATCTAATATTCCAACACATTAGTGCACTGGCTGTTTTACATTTTTTGGACGTTCTGAGAAGAGCTGGATTTTTGTCCTTTTATTGAAGTGTTATTCTTCTGTAGGTTTGTTGTATCAGCTCGGCAACTGGCTAAAGCCTTGGAAATTCCATTGGTAAACGATTTGGGATATACAAAGAGATATATCCGGTGCCTTCAGGTGAATTTGTACTTCCTTGTCAGGCAAACTCGGCTTCATGGGTTTAATGTGTTTCTTACATGTCAAGTAGTTGCTGATACTTATTTTCTTTCAAGCTTGGTGACAGTATATATACATTTGGGCCTTTTTTATTTTACTTTTCAGATATCTGTTTAATTGTTTGGTTTTGAGCCAGTTCTTTTTTCATTTTTTGACTTCTCTTGATGAGAGATGACCAATCCTATTCCAATCAATCTTCTTATTTGATTTTAAATTAATGTTGAATATGGAAAATATTGTTTGCCATGTGTTCTTCGGGGAAATACGGTGCTAATTCTTGATTGATTTGGTTTCTTGCTTGGGAAACTTCTTGTTACGTAGTTCCCAATATCCCATTCCTCTAGATATCTATATATAATAGTGGTGGATGTTTTAGGCAGGTCATAATTTGGCTTCAGGGGCCTGTTTGGTCAATTCGTTGCCATATATATCTGAATGTTCTCTAAACATTACTTATTTGTGCAACTTGTTATGAATTTTGAACAATAAGCTTATACTGTGTAGAAAAGTTCTTTGGAGATGAAACAACAGTCAATTTTGCTGATTGTTATACACTAGTATCTTTTATCTCACATCACATTTTCTAAAACTTCACTTGATATTTACTTTGGCTTGCCTACCTAGTTCGAGTCCTGTTCAGTCTTGTATTCTCCAGAATATAACTTTTACGCTTGTGATGTTTGAAATCCATATTTCCTTACAAAACTGTTTGCAATATTGTTTTAAATCTTTTAGTTGTACTTTTGATTTTTGAAAAGATTTGTTTTGAGCACCATAATGGTGTTTATCGTGTTCTCTAATTGATGTATTGCTTAATTTTTCAATAGCTTCTTACAATATGATCAATGTTACAGATATCTGAAGTTGTAAACAGTATGAAAGACCTGATTGATTACAGCCGGGAAACAGGGACTGGTCCGATGCGTAAGTTAATGTTTTTAGTTGCTATCATTGTTCTTAGGTTATCAAGTTGCTCACTGACATGAACCCGTTTAGTTGTAACCAAAAGGAAATGATACTTGTAATTTCTCATCTTTTATACAATTTCTTTTCATATTATTCAAATAAAACTGCTTTTGTGACTATGTTATGGCTGTTTGTGTTATGGCTGTTTATTAACATGGTTAAATGCTATCCTTTCCTTTGGTTGATAAAATTTTGTGCTGAATTGATGTATTCAACTGTATGTGGTCCTTTTGTATGACAAGTCATTAGTGCAACTATGAGATTACCATCCTATTGAAGCATAGCCCAGTTAGAATGTTTAGTTAAGGGTTTTACCTTGTTTGCTTTTTATTTGATATTAATATGACTGTTGGCCATTCTGCTGCATTGGTTAAGGATATCAAAAGCATCTCCTCCATGAGGGTCTAATGCTGGTGGAGTCCTTTAACGAAAAAGAAACAAGTTAGAAATATGGAGAAAGCCCTAATGCTTGATTTATGTATTTCCATTATGATAAGCTCTTAATCATGGTCTCTATGTATTTCATTATTTTCAGAGAGTTTAGCCAAATTTCCTCGGAGGACAGCTACTTCTTCTGGATTTCTTAGTCAAGTGCAACAGGCTGAGGAACAGCAGCAACGACACCAACAACAAATAATGCCCCAGAACTCAAGCAGTGACCCAGCTATGCAAATTGCTGCTACATCAAGTGCAAGTAACACCCTCAATCCTGCGTCTGCATCAACCTCTGCCGGCACTATTGTTGGGCTTCTCCATCAAAATTCAATGAATTCTAGGCAGCAAACTTCTATAAATAACGCAAGCAGCCCATATGGTGGAAATTGTGTTCAGATTTCATCCCCAGGTTCCTCAAGTACCATCCCACAGGCACAGTCTAATGCTTCTTTCCAATCACCAACTCCCTCCTCATCTAACAACCCCCCACAAACATCTCGTACGGCGTTAACGTCTGCCAATCACATAAATTCAGCAAATTCACCGGCCAATATTCCCTTGCAACAGACTGCTCTCTCTGGTGAAACAGATCTCGGTGATTCGCAGAGCCCTGTTCAGAAATTGATACAGGAAATGATTATGTCCAACCAGCTTAACGGAACGGGAAGTATTGCAGGAGTTAGTTCCTTGGGGAATGATGTTAAAAATGTCAATGGCGTTATACCAACAAATACTCATGCAGTTCTCAATGGCGGGAATGGAACTGTCAATTCCGCCATGGGGAATGGTGGTTTTGGCACAATGGGCGGTGGACTAGGCCAGTCAGCGATGGTGAATGGTATTAGAGCTGCGATGGCTAATAACTCTGTAATGAATGGACGAATGGGTATGACATCAATGGTTCGAGAGCAAAGTATGAGTCACCAACAACAGGATATGGGGAACCAGCTGCTTAGTGGTTTGGGAGCTGTTAATGGATATAGCAATCTACAATTTGATTGGAAACCATCACCTTGAAGGCTATTACTGACACGAGTGAATGTTTCGGGCTGTCTGAGTGTAGCTGCTTTTGCAGCGTTCCGGGGGAGGAAATTATCCTGTGGTCCTATCCTTTCCTTAAGGTCTCACAGAGATCGAAATATAGTTTTCGGGGCTCCTCCCCCAGTTTCTGTACTAATTCGAGAGGAAAAAAAAGAGTTGCCATAAAAAGCATAGCGTTTCTCCCTTTTTTTTGTTTTTATTTTTAATCAATTATATGTTAATTGGCTTTTATGAGTTGCTTCATTCCGTGCTGCTTGTTCCTTTCATAAACGAACCAACACATCAGCATCCCCAGCAAACATCCTCAGTCACCATTACATGGGGGTTCTCTCAGTATTTGGGTTTTAAATGGGGGTACTTCTGAGTCATTCGATGATGTGGTGTCTGCTTAGTCCGTCTTCTGTCATCTTTTCGCACACGGGAGTGTTTATTCATGGCCAAGGCTCAAAGAACTCACCTTTTATATGGCAGACCAGACGCCAAGTAAATTCTTGATTTTTTAATAAAAATTCCAAATATTCTCTTAATTTGTACACTATCACCTTTTTTTAAAACTTAACAGACTTAATTCTATATGGCTCAGATCTTTCTTATATGTATCATCATTACAATTCACTTGGAATTTTCTAAAGCTAATATTGATTGCAATTTTTTTGATGTTAGTAGCAGCGAAATTTAACCTAATAATGAAAAACTACGTGGGACTAGGGAGTAATCAAAACATTAATATACATCAAACTTATAAAATAGTTATTTGTGAGGGAAAATACAGGAATAATTAGCTACTTTTCAACTCAGGCCTCTAGATATTTGTCTATGGCACCAGACAAAGTGGACTTGGGCACAGCACCAATGACACTTTCTTTCCTTTCACCTTTATTGAAGAAGAGCACAGTTGGTATGCTCCAAATAGAATACTTAGTGGCTATGATCGGACAATCATCTGTATTTACCTTGTAACATCAGATCTTCCCAGCGTACTCTTTTGCCAACTCCTCAACCACAGGAGCTATCATTCGACATGGCCCACACCATGGTGCCCAAAACTCCACCAGTACAGGGTTGTCGCTTTTTATCACAAGCTCGTCCCAGCTTGAGTCTGTTACCACTTGCACTGCAGGTATGGTATAGTTCTAAGAATAGTCTAAGACGAAAGAAAAGATGAGAAAAAGGGAGACTAGGAAAGTTAGAAATAAACCTTGGTCTAAAGCTTCACGGGCTTTGCAAACTATGCGAGATTTCTGGTATCTGCCTCTGAAAGGACCAAAGAATGAGGAGGAAGAAGAGAGGGATAGAATGGGTGTGTGAAGTATTCCTCTATTTTTTGGAATTGGAAAATGAGGTTTTTCCAAAGAAGCAAATGGATGATAAACACCGGCTCGAGTTGTATTGCAGACTGTAGTCATTTGGAAACAGTTCTTCATAGCCATTTTCTACTCTGTCTTTGCTTTGTCGCTGGTTGAGTGTATATACCACTACTACCCTACAATTTAAGTGTGGTCACGGTGTCTTGGACAAGAGCGTTTGCAAGATTTTTATCTTTGTTTATTTGTTTGGTTTATGGAATATCAGGAAAGTGGATATGGCTGTAAGATTATGAGGTGTTGGATATGCTGGAGCTCATGTGGATGACATTCATTTTAGGAAAGTGAGACTTTCAACTGTAAAATTTTTAAAGGTCCAACTGAGCTACTTTCCATGCTACAATGACCTTTCATTTGTTAACGGTAAAGCTCATCTGGTGGATGTAGATCATAATACTTCCAGGAAACTTGGAAAGCCAATAACCTGACTAGGAGTTGCAGAGAGAAGAAAAAACATATTAAGCAATAATTTTTTAACTCCAGTCTACCATTTTCTCTTACTTATTTTTTATTCTTTTATTTAACATAATATTGATCACATTGTTTACTTAGTTGCAATATGAAACAACTAGCTAGCCTTGGTGTAGGTAGTACTAATATTAATGTGACAAAATATGTTAGATATTTCCTCGCAGCAATCAAAGAGAAGAGAAATCCAACGGGCCACAGCATCAGTAAAGCTGGAAATACTAATTTCCCATTTCGATTATTAGCATTTGCGGCTTCTTTTTGGTGTGTTTGGATCATTACATATCTGGACAGAAGATCCTTACTTGGTTAGTATTTATGATTTTTATATTATTTTTCACGAGTTGATGAGAAGGAAAAGTTGCTGAGTCTTGCAACTATTAGTATTTAGTAGACCCATCTTTTTTCTGGCCTCAAAAAGAGACTACTCAATAACAAACACATCAATCAGAATGAACCGTCATGGTCTTTGGAAATAAATTGCATAAGGAGTACGTAGGTGAAGAATTTGAATACACTTCGAATGTAGAAGGCTCTCGCTTCAATATAAGTGGTTAATCCTAGGATTTCAAGCGCTTCTATCACAAAGTTGGGTCCATCAAACACAAAAAGCTCGGAAGACAACATCACAGGTATGTTTGTGCAAGTATAAACAAAAGAAAACACTGCGTCAGTTTGCTCATTCTCTGTGTCTAGCTAAATTCTGCATACGAGACTCACTTTGGGGCAACATATGGAATTGTGTGATATAAAATGTTTTGCCTCCAATCAAAAGTTTATTCCTTCACTATAAAATTTAAGCCCGTAAGACAATAACACGACCTCCGTATACATGCACTCTATTAGATGAGTGACTTTCCTACACAACAAAAGGTCACTTTCAATCTTCTTTTGTTTTGCTTTTTCCGTTAGTCTGGTGCATGGAAGCGCAAGGGCTTGCTGCATTTACTTTTTGCATTTCTTAGCATCAAATCAGTCCAGCACAAGGGAGTGTTCATTTATCACATCTCACCATCAGACATGCTGCATCATGGCTGGATTTAAAGAGCTGCATTGCATCACTCACCACTCCAAGAAATATGAGTTATAAGTCGAACAAACACATGACTAGCAGGGTTACTCAATTTAAAAGAACACAGTAGCAAACGCTATTAAATTTCGTAACTAACTATAGATGTAAGTAGCTTGTAGGCAATGAAAGTCTGACCTTTCAGTTTTTTCCCTACCTTCCACACCAAATTTCAAACACATGAGAAGATGCAAGAGACATATTTCAAGTACAGTAATTGAGATCATGTTGCACTTTCAGATTTTTGTGGACGGACAAGATTCCCGTTGGTAACCTCTGTAAACTCACGCATGTATATCATTAAAGACAACCCTGTATTGTGCAAATTGATAGTGTAAACGTGCAAGGAGGTTTTGAAAGCTGCAGCTCAAAAGGAGTAATCTTTCAAGTCTTCTTTTGAGTCATTCAGGTCAACATCAGCCAAGCACTCTTCTGCTGTAAGAGGTGGAAGTTGCCGAGTCTTGCGCTTCAAATTATGTTTGTGCCAATCACTCTTAAAATGATCCCTGTATTGTTTAGCATCCCCAACAAATGCATTACAAGTACTACACATGTACTGCTTTACCTCTGCCTCAACATTCTTTTTCTGATCGTTAACCTCTGTGTCCCTACTCTTCTCAATTGAAATGTTTTGCTGTTTAAGCTTTTCAGCCATTTGGACAACAGAATCAACAGATTCCTTAGGTTGGTTTGATGTGACATCTTCATAATCCTCATAATCATCCACATGGGAGTCTCCTTCAAAATGCACAGACATTGCAAGAATTTCCAACCGGCCCTGCATATTCCTGACTAAAGCATCACAATCACGAAAGAAACCTGGATCCATTTCACATATCTGCAATAACCAAAAGAAAAAGGAAGAGTTCCATAAGAAGAGCAAATTCATGACCGTGGACAAAATCAAACATGAAAACAGTATTCTGTATGGCCCAAAAGAAATGCAGATTGTAGGAGGGTATCTTAAGGGAGCATGATATTAAAAGTCAATGCAGAAACATACCCAATCTAACAAAAAATCTTAAAGAACATAAAACAGAACAAAAGTCAAATTTTGGACTAACACCACAGAAACCAGTTCATTTTGGCACAAAAATGCCGATTTATGTAATAAATCCCCATAGTTCTGAAGCAAGATCAGAGATGCACCTAGAAGTACAACATATATACACAAAATTGTTGGTACAGAACAAGTTTGTGTTTTTAAGTGCTTCCATATATATATAGCGGGTGATGTACACAGGGGACAAATGGCACAAGATTTGACGAGTAAAGTTCAACAAATAGGTACAACTCATGTAAGAAGTTTGATCATCTAAGTGAACCATGGAACTCTCAACCCTTTAGCTATGATAGATATATTGCAGCAAAATTCGAACAAATTTGCTAAACTATCACATTCTTTGACAATCCATGGAGTCACCTCTTCTTTCTAATCTTTTATATGTTTGTTCTTACTGCATACTCTGATATCGGGATACACCGGCAGTAACTACTTCCACATGGGCCATCATATGATCTATATTACTTAGGCCTCAGTCCATTAAAGCCAGACACAACAAGTGGAAATCTCTGAAACATACATTCTCTTGAAGTTGTAGCTAAAATGGTCAGAATATGCAGTTCAAGAAGGGATATATATGCTATGCTTGGTATAATAGTATATTACACATCAAGATCGTGGGGCCTGATCAGGCAAGGTGCACATTAAACCTGATACAAGTAGCATTCTCTGACCAGAGCCAAAGGTATCTTTGAGGAATGGCTATTACACTGGCAAGGTGGTTCCAGAATGACTGTTGGAATCATATTACTGGCAATTTGTCTCTTTAACTATCCAAACTTTGGCTCTAAATCACCTTACCCCATTTATGTCAGATTCACAGATTGTGAAGGACTACTAGATGGGACTGGCAACAGAGAATGGGAAAATATAAGAACTCAAACATATTAAGAACAAATGATATGTGGTAATTGGATAGTTGGGTTTAACCAAAAACTGTTCAATGAGGCTGTCAGTTTTTTCTTTTTGTGAATGATTGAGAACAATCCCTCATAAACAGTAAACTGTAGGATTGTTATTCCTATACGGATTAACTGTTAGTTACTTTACTCTTGTTTACAAACAAAGAAAATAAAATTACCAACAACAATCCGTCCTCTTGCCATTTACATTTGTTGCAAACAAAATTTTCCAACTCCAGTTACTTTACTCAAAAGCATAAACCTCAAAATCTGACAGTGGGGAGATAAATGATAGTAAATAATTGTACATAGAAACAGATCAGCAATTAGTAAAGAAAACTTACTACAGATATTTGATTTCCAGATTCATCCTTTGAAACATTTTTAGCATTCCAAGCATTCATTTTTTCAAGAAAAGAAACACAATTTGCCTCGGGCATAGTGATCCGGAGTTTCATTGGAGACCGTTTGATTGGGAACTGTTTCTGAAGCTCACGAATGAGTTCAAGGGCCTACACAAAATACACGAAACTAACATTAGAACTTAGGAATATGCGGTCATAAATTTGGACAATTCCAAAACAAAGCCAACCCGAAGACTAGATAGACGTCAAGAAAAAGAAAAGGCCACGACGCAGCATAGAATGACCTGCTTCTTGGAGCTGCTATGGGGGTCAACAGCGAAATGAATTTCATGCATGAGACGCTCGATCATGCTAATAGTGTAAGGGCGTTGGGTTTCAGGATTGATGGTTTTCTGCATAACAATGGTGGCAATGTCCCGAAACTGACTGGACAACTGAGATTCCCTCTCCTTTCCAGCAACTTGAAGCTCCCCTTTCTCCAATATCTAACTCAGAGAAATCAATTCACTCATAAATCAATCAAGATCACACATTTCAGGGTGAAAAACGAAATGGGTTTATGATGGGCACCTCCAGGCATATTTTGGACTGATCATCAGTCCCAAAAGCCAACATCAAATCCTTGGACTTGGCAAGAACACCTTTAGAAACATTGGAATAAACCGTTTGTGACTGCAACACTTCATCCAAATCTTTCTCGCTGTTTAAGAATAACAAGGGATTGGGTTATGGGGTAAACTTTCTAATGATAATAAAAGTAAAAAAAGATTAAAGAAAATGAAACTTACAAGCCGGAGCGCCAAGAAAGGACCTTGTTCTTGTAGCAAGCGATTTCGAAGCGAATGCCGTGCTTTTTCAGGCGAACCACCGCAACATTGGTAAGCCTCTTTTGGCCAATTGGCTGCAATAATTTCTTGGACATCGCTCTCCAATAATTGTTTTGCGCTTATCTGCAAGCCCTGTTTCTTTCAACTTCTTCTTTCTCACAGTCGCAATTCGCTAACTGCCGTCTCTCTAGACCTCTTTGTGGCTATTTCATCTAAATAAGCAGAGATAACTGTACGGATGTAAAATAGACCTGAACGTGAAACGGGTCGGATCCATCTGATTAAATTGGGGTAATTAAAAATAAATGTTAAACTTTATTTAATTTTATAATTATAGCCCCAATTTAAAAATTAATAATTAAAATTTAAAATTTTTAAGTTTTCAATTATAGTCTCACTTTAATATCTTCGTTAAATTTACTGATCCTAAATATTTATATACGTCATATTTAATTAAAATAACTAATTAAATTTAAATAAACTCTGCCGTTTAATTAAACCAATTGATTCAACCACAATCCTCGTCCTTAACAATCTCATGTCTCATACTTCCTTTAGCACTAGCATGCACCAAAACTGTTATCAAAGAAAAGCTCCCAATTTTAGAGTCCTATCATGTGACATACAACAAGCAGATAAGATCATGAAAAGAGGAGACGTAGAGGAGTGCAAGGTGGTGACTAATGTGAGGTTCTCAAAAGTGTCCACTTGCTCTTCGAGGGTTTCCTACAAAAGTTTATGATACATATTTGGACTTGATCATGGTTGATACGATCACGACGAAGCTCCGGAGAGGATGATAGCGATATACACGACAGGATTAATGAGGAGGAGCTAGTCGCAAAACTACGTAGTTTAATTATGCTTAATTAGTCAGTTTAATTAAACAACATAATTTATTTAAACTTAACTAGTTAGTTTAATTAAGTCTAACGTATATTTTTTTTGGTCTAACGTATATAAGTATTTAAGATTTCTAAAATATGTGATAAGTTACGTTAACAAATTTAATAGAGATAATAAAATTAGCTAAAATTGAAAAAAATTAAAATTTAAGTATTTAATTGCCATTTTTTAAAATTCAACCTATAATTACAAAATTGAGTAAAGTTTGAGATTTTTTAATTAACTCAATTAAATTACATCCTAATTATCAAATTTAAAAATTATATGCGAGTTGAAATGAATCTTAATCTTTACAAAATTCTAAAACTTTTTTAATTTATTTTTTAAAATTGTTTTAATATTATAATTGTTATCATATATCCAAAATTTAAGTTGAATTTGTATAATCTCTTCAAATAATAGTATTTGATTAGTTATATTATTTTGTTAATCATATTAATAAATAATATTTTAAATTAATTTGTCTAATTTTGAAAAGTTTAGCACTTAATTTT
>JANZLH020000020.1:221622-243809 GCA_026770325.2 Erythroxylum fimbriatum | reverse complement strand
TGTTGTTATTATTTATTATTATTATTATTATTATGAATTTTCTACTTACTATTATTCTTATTAATATTAAATTTATTAATTATTAAATTCCTTACTAATATTAATTTTCTTCTTCTTCTTATTAATTTATTATTATTTTTTATTCTTATTAATAATATCACTGTCACGATCGTGCATTTCCTGTTGAATCTCCTTTGTCACGATCGTGCTCTACTCGATGCTTCCCCTCTGTCATGATCGTACAACTCCCTTAAGGCTTCCTCTCTATCACGATCATGTTTGTGCACGATCGTGCACTATCCTGAGGATTCCTTCCTGTCACGATCGTGCACTACCTATTGATCAATATTCAAGCTTCATTCAGCTACTCTCCAAAACATATTTTTAAATCAATTTGCATGGCCATTTTGACACGGGAAAAGAAGGATTTAGGCAAACATTCTTCTAAACAATTATTCCTATATGTCTTAAGTTTCTAATGACACCAAGTTCATAGAATTTAGTTCAGTATTCTGAAAGTTATACACAAAATACCACCGACTATTCTCAAACTGCAACTACAACCGGTACTTAACTTCAAGTCAAAATTTGGAACTCTTAAAGACAGAATTCAAATTTGATTTCTTCATGAAAAATGTAGCCATATGTCTCTACTTGAATCCAAATTAAAAATCATCTCATTTGGATGTCTACAGATCAAAATATGGCTAAAATTCATATGCATGTTTAGTGAAAACACTCATCTCCCATATTCCAACACAATTCATTACCATTTTCATCATAGTTCATCTCTTTTGCTTAGTCTATCATTTCTAGCTTATATCTTTATTATTTCTTCTTCATTCATACTTTCATTTCAATTCAATTTTAATCACAAACAAATCATACTCTATGTTTAATCATTATAATGAAAACATAACGTTTACATACGTATATGTTCATCACTAAATTTTTGCACCCTTTTCCTACACCATTATCAATGATCTTTCTATTTCAAACTCATGAAATATTAATCATCATAAACACAAAAACAGGACATCAATATTCTCATTCTTTATCCACGATGCATATGTATACTGACCACTATTCTCATGATCATGTAATATAAATTAATCACCATGTTTGTCTCATATTCGTACCACTCATGAGAATTAACATGTTGGGGTGACTAATTAAGTCACCCCTGTGACTAGCATTTAGTAGAGAGGAAACATCAGAGAGTTGCACGATCGTGCACATTGTGACAGAGAAGAAACAACAGGGAAATGTTGGAGAAAAGACCAGACTGTGAAGACAAAGAGAGACGAGAGCTTGAAGACGAGAGAGAGAGAGAAGGACAAGAGCGAGGGAGACGAGAGCGTGAACCGTGAAGACGAGAGCGAGAAAGACAAGGATATTTCGGTCTTCAACGTGGTAATCTTTATTCCGATATACCTAAAATAGGTACAGACAAGGTTATGTCGTCTTGAACTATTTCTCAGGAAATAATTAAACCCAAGAATAACAATTCTAAATTTCTTTTTCTAACCAAACACAAGAATAAGTAATTTTGAGAAATACGCTAGAAATAGAATACTTATTCCGTTGAACCAAACATGTTGTAATAACTACTGCTAAAGAGAAACTAGCGTCGGAGAACTCTAATTGACCAGTTATGATAGATAATTCCTTTTTGGTGTTCTTCAGAGACAAATATTTTTATGTTTTGAAGTTGCTTTTGGCGATTTAAGTTTAGAAATAGTTTTTAATATAATGTGAAATTAACTATTATAAACAATAAAAAAATATCTTACTCAAAATAATTTAACAGAATTTGAGAAAAAAAAGAAAAAGCATGAGTTCACTTCATACAAAATATTTAAAACTATTAAACAATAAAAAAGTTTAGTTAAAATTAAACATAAAGTTATTTTGTTTGCTTGTATTTTAATATTTGAGTCATTTAGGAATTATTAAACTATACAAAAGATTAAATATAAATTTATTTTATTTATTCAATAATTATATAATATTTTTATTTGAGAAATATTGGAATCATTACATATTATCATATAATCTATTTGAGAATTCAAAATTATTTTACTTATATTTTAATTGATTCTTATTAAAATTAGATATTATTTCATAAATTAATGATCTTTTATATCTAATTTTTTAATAATATAATTTTACTATTATATTAAATAAAATAAATTCTTTTTATTTTAATTTTATTTTTATAAAAGAAATATTCATAATTATTTAAATAATAATAAATCTTATTCCATTCTCGTTTCAGTTGCGAACGAAGCCTAAATGTACTCATGTTTTGAGCCTTGTGATTCTTTACTTGCAAGTAGCAACTGCTCTTAATCTTGGGCAATTTGCCTCTCTTTGTTCCGCGTCTTGTCTTTGTTGGTCTCGTAAAGATGGAATCTTTAGAACCCTATGGCGAAACAATGGCGTCGAAGGACGGGGAAGCTAGCAACACTTGTAACAGAGCCAACGATTACTATGATATATACGGCCCTCAGGCACCTTCTCTCTTCCTCTTCTTGCTATTATATTATGGAATCTGTATTTCAGTTTCTTTCCCAGCAAGTGATTAGGCATGCGTTTCCATTGGAATAATAAAATTTTCTATTTTTTTCTTCATTTCTAATCCTAATGTTAATTGCTTGTGGTTGTTCAAGAAGAAATGCCATGGCGATGCCTGTAAGTTCTAGTTAATCACGTGTTTTCTTCGATATTGTAGCTGTCTGCTAGTTAGAGAATAATTCATGTCGTTGGTCGTGTTAGATTAGTGAAAATTTTGTTTCTGAACTGGGCGTAGCTCTATTCAGATGTGTAACGTTGTTGAAGATATCCACAGCTGGACGGGGTTTTAGAGATTCCAGGAAGCTAAATCGTGAATATGAATACCTATTTGTTAATTGCAATACAGTTGAATATACTGCTTCTTTGTACCGGTTAATGACTTTAACCTTGGCTTCAAAATGTGTTAAGCTTATGTGATCTAAGTAGCAGTGTATCACTGATAATTTGATATGAATGAATACACAAGCAAGAGTACGTGTTTTTATGTCTGCCAACTACGTTGGTTTCTTGAGTTTGGAAATAAGTTGCACTGCTTGTGGTAAATCTGATTTTATTATGTAACTTTGTAGGCAAAGGCAGAAGTTATATTCAGGACGCCAGAAACTGGCTCAACTTTGAATATTCAGGTAGGTATTAATTTATTATCTTTTCTTTGTGTTATTTTCTCTAAGTTTTGGACAAGTGTAAACATTAAAACCGGAAAATTTATCATAAAACAGGACATTCAAGGCCTTGTAACATGGGTGCTTGCTGAAGGATTTAGCCCACCATGGGTATTTGTGAAGGTAAGCAGGAATCTGTTTGACTCCTTTCAACCTTTGGTTTGCATACCTATGCAAATGCATTTTAGAATAACTTTCGATGGGTTTTTAGTAAGATTGTGTATTAGATGCATTGGTACATTAGTATCTCAGGGATAGCTAAAACAAAATTGTATCTCTTTCGTATGTATTTTAGCCATGCGTGATGCTAATTACTTGAATACTTGATTTAAAACTGGTGATAAGCCTGCTTATGTGAGAAGTTTGAAATGCCCTCACATGTTCTTTCCTCAGAACAATGGATATCCTGGAAATTATCATACCAGAAAATTTTGTATGTGAATCTGTTTAGGGTTTCATTCTTGAATTGTTACTGTCTTTTCTAGAGGATAGGATTTTAGGAGCTCAATTTTGTTTATTTGAATCTGTTTATGGTTCCATCCTCAACGAAAATGTTGTCTAATCTTGCTTTTGCACCTATCACAATGAATATATGAGTTTAATTTAATGGTCTCACATACTTGCTGAACATTTGCATTTTACAGAACAAGCCTCTGATTCCGAAAGTGGTTATGTTATATGTGCCTGGTCTGGATGCAGCCTTATACTTATCACAGACTAGGTTACTTTCTAGCTTTAAAGAATGCTGTGGTAATCCCAAGGGGCTGTTAGCTCTGAGGTTGGTATGACGCTTCCCTCTTTTACTGTCCCTTCATGGTTTTGTATCATGGATAGCAAAGGATAAGCTGATAGCTCCTAGTGCTTGTACTATGCTAGCTGTGCATCAGATGCAATGCAGATATTAGACACACTCTTAACGTGCAAAGTGAAAAGAAAGAGAAATGAAGTTGATTCAGTATTAGGGAACCGAATCCAGCCATCTGAAGGAGGTTTTTGACCTGTTTAGACAATGCATCTGAAGATTATTATTATTTTAATTAGCCAGTTACAATTTGTGTCAAAGTAACAAAGCTGTGCATTTTTATGCAGGAAAGATTTCTGGTGCTGGAGATTCTTTGCCAGTAGAATTGAAAAACCTACCTTTTCCTCTTATGTATTACACACTTACAGCTAAACAGTTGGAAGACAATGGATATTGTATCAACCATCCAGGTGATATGGATTGTTTATGTCTCTGCTTTATTAGTTTGGTTGCTCAGCAAATTATCTATAGGTTTTTTGTTGGTGGTAGCCCAACTCTTTAATTGATGTGATGCAGATTTTTGTTCCACTCTTCCTGCACCTTTAGGTTCCCCTCCATATGAAATACTGGCGCTTGATTGTGAGATGGTAAGTTGCCTGTGTGGTTTGAAAATTAGAAACCTTTGTTCTTACTAAAATAATCATTAACGGGTTGCACGATTCTAAACTTCTTTGAAAGCTGAAGAGTGAAAATTTGCTTTACATCATTTGCAGGCATAATAATTTGCTGATTCTTTGTTGCTTTTCTGATCTCTCTCAGTTCATATAAAGCTGCAAGATGATTTTATGTTTTAGCGTTATCATCCGTTTGTTGACCATTGTTCCTGGATTTTGAATAACTTGCCTTTCCTCACTTACTAGACATCTAATTTCTAGTTATTGGCACTTAGACTCTATTAGGTTATCGCTTGTTCAAATGTCTGTTTTAAATGCACCAAAATCCTCTAAAAGTTATTGAGTTAAATCACATATGCATATAATTATAAGAAGAGATGGATTACAATTGACACTTTGTTTGTTCCAAATCAATTAATAAAAGAAAGGAAAGAGCTAAAGAAAAAGGAAGTGATTATTATTAAGTGCACAATCTATGAAATGAGGAAGGGGAATTTCATCCTTTTTTTCCTTCTAGAAAGCACATATGATTTGAATATGGCATGGAGTGATGGTAAACCAAATCTAAAAGGTAAAGTTGTTCAGTTGATGAAAGTTATCTCGTTATGGGTGTGTTTGCTAAAGTTGAGAAGCTAATAAGATGCTTTTGTTGATACTAGGAAGTAACTTTTGCTAGTATGAAAGTTGAGAGAATAATAAATCTATTATTAGCTAATCACTTTTTTTTTTTTTACAAATGATTAACATTAGAAAGCTTTATTGATGCAAAATAGCTTAAAAATTTATAAACGAAATAAAAGAGAGAAATTAGTCAACTACAAGTTTTAATTTAGTGGAAAGAAAAATGAGAATTGGAGTGACAGCAAGGGCAATAAGGGCTCAAAAATGGCTCAATATTTACTTTATGCTAAGGTTTCCTTATTAGATAGGGAATAATAATAAGTTAGGTATGTTGGCTTAATTTGTTTAGGACTTAAACTTATTAAGAATAAAGAATCCTTATTAGAATAGGATACAAATTTTAATATTTTAGTTAAAAATCTTTTCCTACTATAATAAGGATTCTAAGAACTTCTATAAATACGAGTATAATCAACTCTTCATGAATAAGATATCCTGAAATTTTTTTTCCTATAAACTTGAGTTTTCAAATAAAAGGTATGATGCTTTATTCCTAAGAGTGATTCTTAGACCCTAAGAGTGTTTTCTAGTTTTCTATCCTCCATTGTTTGTATTCGTCACAAATTTCTATCAATTTTAACTTGAATTTTCAATAACTAAAGCCCTAAATTTCTGCTATATTAAACCCTAAAATTCTAGCCTAAATTTACATCATCAACCCTAAAATTCTAGCTAATCCAAACTTGAAATTCCAATAACCTAAGCTGAAATTCATTCTTGAAATCTGATATTCCAGCCGCCTAACAACACTCAACAACTCATATGCCCTAGTTTTTGTGAATTTTAGCTATTAGTTGATATTTCATATATTTTTTCTATATCAATTTAGTATCAAAGCTTTGGTTCACAATGGCAACACAGAGTGGAAGAGTGTACAGAAGAATACCCAACGACCAATAGTGAATATTTTTGAGAATTATGTAAAGGGACCTTAATGACCCTTAATCACAAGGTGCCTAAGAATTAGTACAGAAAACAACACTGGATGACAAACTATACTTGATGTTGAGGGTGAAGAAAGCGAAATTCAAGATGAATAGGTTGAAACTAATCAATAGCAAGTGAAGTTGGGAAATCAATGCCTAACAAGAGATCCAAGACAAAGAAACCAACCAACAACATTTAGAGAGCACATGGAGACTTTATAGGCTATGATAAAGTTGAACCACATAATGTACTCGAGGATATTACCAAGAAAGTTTGTGTTGAAGCTCTCGATTTTGAAGGAAAAATGAATCCATACCTGATCTTGGACCGGACAACAACTATAGAGGACTTCTTTGACTAGTACAACATGTCATAAGATCAAAAGTCTGATTTGCGAAGATGAAGCTACTTTGACATGCTAAAATCTGATGGAGATCGACAAAGGATAGACTTCAAAAAATAGACCAGCCACCAATTGTTGATTAGGAAAAGATGAAGCTAAAGTTATTGGAAAAATATTTACCATTTGATTATCAAGATGTCCAAGATCAACTCACAATACTCAGACAAGGGATTATGTCCATAATAGAGGACACAAAAATATTTGATGAACTTTCTACCTAATATGAAGGAATGAAGTCTGAACGACAACTTATATCTCACTATAAAAACGGTTTAACGGCAGAAACTCATAAGGAGTTGACAATATAAAGGATTTACAGCCTTGAAGATGCATATCACTTGGTTTTAAAAATGAAACGATACTTAGGATAATAAGTAACTAAAAAAGTTCAAAGAAGCCAGGAGTTCAATATTAAGAGAACTATGACGGTTCCAAATTTTAGGCCAACACTTGATGTATCAAAATTTACATCACAGAACAACTACAAAACTTCTTAAGGAGTTGAACCTAAAGGCAAAGCTATAGTTAAGACTAGGACAAAAGGAGACAATAGTGGCAAGAAATGATTTTGATGTAATGGGAGAGGCCATTTTGCTTATTAATGCACTAATAGAGGTTTGCACATGTTGGAAGAAGAAAGATGAAGAATATGATGAATATGTGCATGAACATGAAGCTGGAGAGGAGTTGGAAGAAGACTCTAATGGTGAACAAGTTGGTCCTACAAATCTTAAAGTTGTGAGATGCATATTTATGACCCCTAAGGCGAAAAAACAAGAAGAATGGCTTCATACTGATATTTTCTTTACTCAATTTAGATGTGAAGATAAAAGTACATAAGTTTATCATTGATGAAGGAGTGTAATTATGGTATTATAGAACATGGTGAAGCAATTAAATTCCTTTTAGAAAAACATCAACATCCCTACAGAGTTGCTTAGGTGGATGATAGCACTATACCGGTTGCTCGAAGGTGTTTGGTCTCTTTCAAATTAGGAGAAGACTCTATTTTATATGATGTTATTCCTATGAAAATCTATCACATTTTACTTGGTAGATTTTGACTTTATGATTGTGATGTGCAGTATTTTAGAAAAGCTAATACCTATTAGTTTATGTTTCGTGGAAAGAAAATAATTTTGAATCCTACGGAGGTAGACAAGGTGGACAAAAAATTAATAAGGCAGTCATAAATGCCAAGCAAAGCCTCTTAATTTCCTTAAGGAGAGAGAATTTGAAGTTGTTAGTAAAGAGAAAGGAATTATGTTTGCAATGGTAATGTTGGAGTAATAGAAACAATACATGAAGCACCTCTTACATTACTAAAAGAAGTGGGTGAATCATTGGTTGATTTTTTAGACCTTACACTGAATGATTTATAAGGTGAATTACCTCATTTGCAAAATATTCAATATGCTATCAACTTGTTTCCTAGACCTGCTTTATCAAATCTTCTAGCCTATTGCTTAGATTCTATTGAGAATGAAGAGTTGAAGAGACAAGTAGAGGAGTTGTTAAAAAAATAATTTATTTAAGAAAGTCTTAGTCCGTGTGTAGTTCTCGCATTGTTGACTCCTTAAAAAGATGGAAATTGGCAAATGTGGGGTGATAAACAAGATCACAATGAGGTTACGTTTCCAATATCCTCGCCTTAATGACATGTTAGCCATGTTGACTTGAGCTACTATGTTTACCAAGATAGACTTACGAAGTGGGTATCATCAAAATCCAAATTAGAATCAGACTTGGAGATGAATGGAAAACAACTTTCAAGAATGAAGAGGGACCTTAATGAATGGTTGTTGATGCGATTTGGACTCACAAATGCACCTAGCATTTTTATGAGAGTGATGAATCAAGTGTTTCAACCACTTATGGATATATTTTTGAGGTTATTTTGATGATATATTAATATATAGCAAGACTAAAGAAGATTACCTATTACATCTACAACAAATCTTGAGAGTTTTGAAGTAAGAGAAACTTTGTATCAATTTGAAGAATTATTCTGTCATGCAACCAAATGTTGCATTTTTGGGTTTTCTTGTATCTTACTGAGGAGTAGACTTGGATCTTGAGAAGATTAAAGTTAGCCTTGATTAACCTATTTCAAAAGGTATGCATGAAACATAAGAGTTTCCATGACCTAGCAATATTCTACAGGCTGTTCATTCATAATTTCAGCATCATAATTGCACCCATTATGGATTGTATAAAGAAAGGGCAATTTAATTGGTCAAAGTCGGCAACTATAGCCTTTGAAGAAACTTAGAAAAAGATGACATAATTTCTTGTTTATAGCTTTCCAATTTTTCTAAGGTATTTGAAGTTGCTTGTGATGTATCTCATGTGGGAATTGGTGGCATACTTAGCCAAGGACACCAAAATGCTTACTTTTGTGAGAAGTCAAGTGAAGAGAAGCAACGATATTCAATCTATGATAAGGAATTTTATGCATTGGTATGTTCTCTTTACAATTGAAGTCATTATCTCTTGTACAAGGAGTTCATTATATTCGGATCATGAATCTCTTAAACATTTGAAGTCCAAGAAGAACTTGAACAAAAGGCACACATTATGGAGTTAATTTTTGGAGCAATTTAACTTTGTTATTAAACATCAAGCTGGAGTTAAGAAGAAGGCATCGAATGCTTTGAGTAGAAAGAATTATTTTCTTAACACTTTGGTAGTAAAAGCTGTGGGGTTTGTAAAACTAAAAAGAGAATATGTTTTACATTGAGGTTTTAGAATAATTTATTCAAAAATTGCAGCTAGACAAAGGGACGACCACTTTCCTTTTGTGATCCATGATGACTGCCTTTTTAGATGAAATCAATTGTGCCTATCAAATACTTCTATAAGGGTGTATGTAATTTGGAAATTGCATAGAGGAGGGGCAACATGTCACTTTGAAAGAGACAAAACTCATCTTTAAGGCCAGACTTATCTAACATCATATGATAATGTTGAATATTTCAATTAGCTAAAGGAAAGAAACAAAATTGTGGATTATATACACAGTTGCTTGTGCCTCGTGACTTATAGCAGGATATAAGTAAGGATTTTGTCTTGGGATTTCCTAAATCTACAAGAGATTATGATTTCATTTTTGTGGTGGTGGATAGGTTTTCAAAGGTTAGTCATTTTATTCCAAGTTCTGAGACTTATGATGTTGCTCGTGTTGCTAAACTCTTCTTAAAAGAGGTCATATGTTTTCATTAATTACCTTTAACCATCATTTCTAATTGTGACGTGAAGCTTATCAGTTAGTTTTGGAGAACCCTATTAGAGTATCCTATATTTACTAAACATGAAAATGTTAAAGGGTTTATAAGTGGTAAAGGTCAACTATCCAAATGACTAGTTCTAGTCATTTTGACAATGGTTGACCCAAGCCCAATTTTTGTTAGTGGACTCTACACTCTGCCCATATTAAAAATTTTAATATGATATCAGAGCAGGTTTAGTCCGGATTATTAATTTTCCGGTTGTCCGTCTGGATGTCCAGTCTTAGCGGCTCAGTCCGGTTACCACTGTGTTTATTTCAAGTGACAACTAGATGTCCAGTCACAGTTGCACTTGAGGGGGAGTGTTAGAGTATCCCATATTGACTAAACATGAAAATGTTAAAGGGTTTATAAGTGGTAAGGGCTAACTATCCAAATAACTAATTCTAGTCATTTTGACAATGGTTGATCCAAGCCCAATTTTTGTTAGTGGACTCTACACTTTGTCCATATTAAAAATTCTAATAAACCCTATAGAAAACATTAAACACTAAGCTTCAATTATCTATATTTCCTAGTTTATGTGATTTTTAGCAATTAGTTGATATTTCTTCTATTTATCCTACATCGTTTAGTTCTTGGAAAATGTTAATGCATCACTGAGTTGGTTTGTTGCATTTGCTTTATCTTTGTGATTCAGTGTATCACAAGTGATGGGTTCGAGCTAACAAGAATAACCATTGTTGATATTAAAGGACAGGTATGTCCTATTGAATTTCTGATGTTCAAATTTTTAATCCTAATATCAGGATTTTTGCAGTAATACTTACCCAGAGTCCTTTATTTAGTGCTGTTCAGTGTCTTCCATGTCTAGGCGCAAACCATGTGAAATTCTACCATTACATTTTTTAGCACACACAAAGCTGTGATCTGCAGTTTATAAAGACAAGTGACAACTTGCAGTTTATAAAGACAAGTGACAACTTTTATTCAGATAGGGTTGGTAGTTTTATGTGGTAAAAGGCTACAGATTTGTAATCATCATGGGTAAATGGTATTTCCTTTAGTTTTTTTTTTTTTCATTTTCTCCTCTTTGGGGAGGAGTGGTTCCAGGGTGGTAAGAGAGAGAGAGAGAGAGATTGATTTCATGAACTTTTGCTGTGTCCTGAATTTTGTTCTTCAAATATCTGTACTTGGCAATTTAATTTACATAATTTTAGATCATGTGATGTTTTATGGATTGTTATCATATTGGGGTTAAGCCTGTTAAATGTGGAGTCCTCAGTTCTTTGCTAGTCTTCCCTTTTTCACCTTCTTTTCCCCAGTCATTGTTGCAGGGCCAATACCTATGAAGTACGCATATACTTGTGAAGTATGCATAATATATTTAACACTGAGCTGACTTGCAGGTACTGCTGGATAAATTGGTGAAACCATCAAACAAGATTGTTGATTATAATACCAGGTAGGCTTTGCTATAAATGTTTCTCAATGCTTAAAGCTTAAAGCTCATTTGGATCGTCTCTTTATCAGCATTAAACACTGGATTAATGCTGGATATTTCTTTTCTTTCAGAGATTAAATACTGAAAATTCTTAATTATTAACTCATACAATTGGGAATATTCTAACAATTCAAAGTGATATCCTGTGTTTATGTGATTGATGGACAAAGAAAGGAGCTATAACTCTGTGTGACAAACTTGATTGTTCAACTCTGTGTGCTTATATCTACCTTTTTCTTCTCCTTTACGGCAAGTGCAGAGTGAGCTATCATTGTTCGGTCAACAAAATATCCCACTAGGATCTCTCTCTCTCTCTATCAAAATATTCTGATTTATCAAAAACTAATGTTGCAGGTTTAGTGGCATAACACGTGGGATGCTGGAAGGGGTAACAACAAGTCTTAAAGATGTTCAGGTTCACTGCTTTTCTTCTTATGCTTCATATAGTCACCCACCATGGTGTGGAACAGATTTTTTTCTTTGAATTTCTACGACATTATTTTTGGTTATCATGTCTGCATCAGACATTCAGCATTACTTTTATTTTTATTTTTTTGTCATAAGATATTATTTCTAACATTTCATGCTCACACTTTTTATCTAGGAAGATTTCCTTGAACTTGTTTACAAAGAGACCATTCTGGTTGGCCATTCCTTGGAGAACGACTTGTTAGCTCTAAAGATCTCTCATATGTTAGTGATTGATACTGCGTTGTTGTACAAGCATCCGAGGGGTGGATCTTATAAAACTGCTCTTCGAGTTCTTGCTAAAAGATTTCTTTCTAGAGAGATACAACAGGCAGGGGTTGGACATGACAGCATTGAAGATGCAAGAGCTACCATGGAACTGGCACTTTTAAAGATCAGAAATGGCAAGTGAAGCTTTTCAACATGTTGCCTACTTTGAATTTTGAATTATGTGTGATGTATGATTATGCTCTTAATTCCTCCATGTATCTTGCTCTTGTTTCAGGACCAGATTTTGGTTCCCCTCCATCATTTGTACGGAGAAAACTCCTTACAGTGTTGAGTGAGTGTGGTAAAACCTCCTCTTTCATTGATGATATATCCATTATAAAGAGGTATTCTTCTGAGTCATCCCATGTATTTCCTGTGTCTTCGGATGATGAAGCACTTTTGAAGGCTATGAAAGAGGTACTTCAAACATTGTCCAGTAGATGACGCTGTTGTTTCATCTTACTTTGACTAAATCCTTATGTTTTTTATCACTCTAGGTGAAGAATGGTCGGGTACATTTTATCTGGACACACTTCTCAGAGTTGAATAGCTACTTCAAGAAACAAGCAGAGGATGAGCAGAAATTCAATCAAAAACTTGCAGAGATGATATCGTTGCTTACATGCCAAAAGAAGTCCATTAATAGAGAACTCATGAAGTGCATCGTTACATCTGAGCTAAAGAATATATTAACACGCTTGGATGATAGGGTCCGTCGTCTTCACTCTGCATTACCAAGTAACACCATGCTCATAATTTGCACTGGACATGGAGATACAGCAATTGTTCATAGGTGCGAATCTATTTTAACTCATATCCATTTTATGCCCTGTAGTTTGAATATATTAAATTGAAAACCAATCAATTAATAAAAGGAAGTCAAATGCCTAATTATTATCAAATCCTGATTAGAGTGCATGTTGTAGTTTTTGTCATGTTTAAGGTTTTGTCTTGAAATGTTTTAACATCCGTGACAACTTTGTCGTCTATGTACATGGCTGAAGATTGAGGAAACTGCTAGCAGAGCAGAAAGAAGTTGCGATATGCCGTGACCATATTGTAAAGGTCTTGGAAGAGCTCCAGGCCCAGGCCGAAGTGGCTTTATGTTTTGTAGGCGTAAAGAACTGAGTGGACGTTATACAAACTTGCGGCTCTTTTCTTGACCCCGTAAGATGTTCCAGACTGATTTAGTGTTGGTATTTATCTAATTGGTGGAAAATTTTCGTTTTTTTTAATCAATGTAAATTGTACTGTAGATCAAGTGACAGTTAACTGTTTTCTTTGAAGAAAGGAACAGTAGGATCTTTCTTGGAGCTTCAGTGACGTCTACTGTTCGATTGATTAGTTTCAGTAGAATTGCTATAGCATTAAACTCCTCAGCTTTGTTTTTGCAGTTTGATACCATGTAGGAGTATTGTGACTAGGCATATTGTTTCATAATAGGAGAAAGAAGTCAACTTTCTTCCTTTATGTTTTTTGGTTACGCTTGTGCTATGGGCCAAGGATCAAAATGTTCTTTGAATGTTGATTTTTACACGATAATATCATGAATAGGTTACTCTTCTATCTCCCTATCAACTCTGAGGTCAATTTTCCCTTTCTTTATCTAATAGGGATTTTATTTTTTTTCCGTTTCGTTTTGAACTTGGTAGAGCAGGACTTTAGTTAAACATCCTGTCCCATTGGGCTACAAGAGCCATTGGTAATGGAATATTGATGCAAGTCTTTTGCCATGTAACTTCAAATTTTACAATCTTCATACCACAGATGAAACAAAGAACTGAAAACAAAGCCGTAATTCAACAATGTCAGACAGTAATTAGCTCATGCAAACTTGTGTATAACACTAGGAAGTCATTATTCTTAGCTAATAGAACCATACCTGAGCGTGCATCTACATATACCAAATGAAATAGATAAAGCAACTAAACAACGTTTTAAGTTACCCAAAACACTAGAAATGCCACTAGCCAAAAGGTTACCTCTTTATCTCCATGCTGAAGCAACAATCAAACTCTTGTCTTCCCACCCAAAAAGAAGTGCACCCATTTCTTCCTTCAAAGTGTATCGGTTACAGTACTCTCTTATGAGTTTTCTAATCATATCAATCACATTAGGGCCCATGGAACATGATGTAAAGCCAGCCATCATCATCCTTGCTCTCCATTTCCCTGCAACTTCATAACGCTCTATCCTTTCTTCTCCCTCACAGGCTACAATGTTTACTATGTCTCGTGCCAAGCATTGCCTTTCAACATTGATCCTATCCTGACTCTCTCTAGGGAGGGTTGCATCAAGGGACTCAAATACCGCAGAATAATAATTGTAAGCTTCAACAAACCTTGGGAGAAACGGAGTGGTGTTTGTGTTAACATCTTGTTCAACAACAGTAACAAGTTTTGGATTCAGACTCTTAACCATTCGGAGGAGCTGGTCTCGCTCATTTATCATTGAAACACTCTCATCAGGCATGTGATGAAGTTGGAAAGCAAAATTTACTATGATTGCCTCCCCGGGCTTGCATTCCAGCATTGATGGGCTGACAAGCGAAGTCTTTGAGGCCACTGGATGAAACTCAAATGGCACCTTCAGAGCTTCTGCTAGTTTCTCAAGCCTTTGACCTATGATCTTTAGGCCCCCCACATGACGTTGAACTGACTCGGGGTCATCAACCCCAGTTAACCTCAAATAAGGTAGCTTACCAGGATGGTTAGCGAGTGTTTGTATCAGTGTTATGTATTGACTTCCTTGGTTTATGTCAAAATCTATAATATGAACTCTCTTTTCACCTTTAAATGCCTCGAGAATGGCACCATTTGCTGACATAAATCCAAATTTGAAACAAGGGCAAACTTCAAATAGAATCTGCATGGCTGCAAGCCTATCAGAAGAAGGGGGCTCCTTGCATTTCAGAGCTTTGTAGAGATATTTTCCTGAGAAGGCCATGCGTGCAGCAAGACCTTCCACCATGTAGGCTGCAATCCTCTGAGGAGGATCTCCTTGAACTGAAACCATCTGTCTGAGATCATTTATTAAAGCTGAAGCTTCATCAGTGTTTCCTTCTGAAAGAGCATTAGCACTATCTAAAAGTAATCGTTTAGGAGTTCGAGCAGGTACTTGTGATACTTCTTTGTTAGTGCTAACGCTACTCAGGTTAGAATCTGAAGATGAAGACTCCTTAGGTGAATCATGGAGCATCACATTATGAATAGGATCAGACCACTCTGCATCAATATCCATGCTTTGACAATATTCAAACATGTCATCTTCATCCTCTAGCAAAGCTCTTTCTAGTTCTTGTAGTTTTAATCTCATTGTGTCTTCAACATAGCCTTCAGGATCTGGGCTTTGAACATCCAAGTAAGCAGAATTAGAATTGAATTGATAGGCATCACGTTGTCTTATCATGGAGGAACCTGAACTTGTTCTTAGCTGGCAGGATGATATGCCTTGTGCCTGCAATGTATCTCCTGAAATTCCTGAACTTGGCGATTCAATTAGTTCGTCGCTAGGAGAGTCGACAAAGTACTTTTCATAACTCTCACTGGAGTAAGAATCTATCATATATGGGACCTTACGTTTAACAGGGCTGCACCCGTTTGAAAGCAAGCCAGAGTTCTCATTAGTGCCTTTAAGTGAGTAGAGTTTATGATTTCTGTATGACGTGCCTGAAAACTCTGCAGGTCTAACTAAAGACATGGCTTTCTCTAAAATGGCTCAGCTTTTGAAGAAAGGCAATTGTCGCATAAGTAGGGAAGGCCTGTGCAAGTCACATAAATTTGTTACAGAAGTCGTCACTACTATTGGGCAAAACTAATTTCAAACAACAGTATTATAATGTTTCTCTTCAAGTAAAATTTAAATAACAACCTTGTATTAGCTACGCAATGGTGAACTTCTGCAGAAGTTGTTTTGTAATACCTGCATCCAGCCACCAATAAATAGCAAAGAATCACAGGTCAGTCGAACAGCTGCCAAAACCATAATTCATGGGGAAGTAGGTGGGGGTGGTTGGGAGTATGAGAGAGTGGTGGGTGGAGGGGGAAAGATGTTAATGTATACGCAGTGAAGAAATCAAGTCTGCAACAAGCATGAGCTTTAAAGGAGAGATCTTCTGTCCATCCAAACTTTTCTCCATTTGATATAGCGCACGGAAGGGAATATTGTCTAGCATAGTATCGTTAGATTTGAGTGCTGACCTTCATATCCATATGCACACAAGCACATAAACACAGTAACAAAATCTTGCAAATTAACAATATTATCTAACATATAGCCGGAAGCTACATCAGGTTTTTTTAATTTTATGCAGTTGGAAGTTCAGGACAACTTTCACTAAAGCAGAAGGATCTACAGCAAATTAATAATCTCTCCCCTACTTTCTCTGCTATACAAGTAATATCCGAGAAAAAATATTAGCAAAATTCCTGCCTATTTGAAGAACTAGATGACAAGGTAAACCAACCAGAAAAAATGGAATCAAACTGCAGAGGCTTCACTGATCAAAATCGAACATCCAACAAAGCCTATATAGATAATCCCAACAAAGCCTATAAAAGGAGGGATCTATAAAAGTCAAATAAAACCAAACCGTAGTTAACGATGAATGAACAAGCGAAAAGCATAAAGCCTTCGGTTGGCCTTAAAAGAAGAAGAAAACAGAACTCGAGAAACACACCTGATGAAGTGAGACAGAGACCTCAAGGCGAAGCAACGAAGATCGTTACAGTAGCAAACCCTGCAATTTTGCAGACACCTAGATGAGATGAACATAAACCTCAAAGTTGGGTATGAGAGAAGAAAAACACAAATTTGACCAAAAATATGGTAATTACGCGTAAGACAAAAGTGAATATGACCCCTCTTTCGTTTCTTTAAAAAACTCAATGCATTGCGAAGTTAGGTAGGTTGACGCGCAACAAACCAAAATATTCAAAAGGCTTGCACAAGAATAGACTTGAAGAAATTCTAAACAAATGAATGAACAGACAACAAAGAATTAGATAAAAGTAAACAAGAAGTTACAAGGCAAATAATATCAACTTGAACAGAGTTTCATAGGATATCTTAAGTATTAAGTCACCTGCCCAAGAAAATCCATTCTTCTGAAATCTAGGAACTTGTGTAAGAAAAAGAGTTAGAAACTGACCAACATTTTCTTTTTATGAGACACAAACTCCTATGTCTTCACTTTGGTTTGTTCCCTCTGCCTTATCTATGTACGACCTCTTTCCATTCTGCATACAGTTTCTCTGATTTTATCCCATTATCTAAACTGTGACTTCCCATTCATCTTTGTGCATATTTTATATTTATACCAACCTGTCTCACTATGTTGTCATGCTTACGTGGTACTGTCAAAACACCCAACATCCTATCTCTCCACCTGATCCTACAATCCTGACCATTCATTTCCTCAACATAAAATAAAGCCTTCTATATTTTATCCATCAACTAGTCGTGAATAAGGGGTCGAAGTAAACGAACTTTTACTCTTTTTTTTTGGGTGGAAATTCTGTAGGTGGGTAAGCGGGCACATCTCTTCGAGGATTCAATTAATGCATCACCTCATTAGTGGGTCAAGCGGGTGCACTTTATCATCGAGGGCCCAACCAGTTCTCCACCTACAAGTAAAACTTCGGCTGTCTCAGACTCTTACAAAAAGGGCTAGCATAGAATCGAACCTGGGACCTAATCGAAATCAAGCCCCGCTTTCAACCATCGAGACACATTCCTTGAGAGCCAACGAACTTTTACGTTTGAGATCAAAACTGAAATTCATATTCGGATTAAAATTAACAAAATTGTAAATTTCTGAATTTTCATTCTAAATTTAGATACGCTGTTTCTTCATTTGCAAAGATGTTGAGACTTTTTCTTTATTCATTTTCCAGCGTTGTTCATTTACCATCTCAAACTTTACCATATTGGTATTATCAAACATCCATTCAATCCAGACTTAAAATTTCAAATCTAGATCAAATATTTAGTATTGTTATGCTATATATTCTGCACCACTATTATTTTAAGATTATTGTGCTATATTTATAAGTAAATGGATTAAATATAATTAACATTCACCTTAATTTATATTCTATCTTTCTCTTCTACAATTAATTATAATATCAAACTTCTATCAAATTAACTAATAGTTTCTTGTCATTAGAAGTGTTACAAGTAGAACTCTACCATAAAAATATTATTACTTGCCGGTAAATTTACAATGGGCTTGCCGTGCTATATAAAGAGAAAAGTTAGACCACACATAATATCAAGCAATGTTTTTTTCCCCTAAAATCAATTGATAATAAGTAAAAAAAGTTGATTAAATTTATATATTAATCTTCTTTTCTATCCTTTTTTGACTGGAACATTTACATATGAATATTCTAGAAAAATACATATTCAAAGAAAAAGAATGGTAGAAAACATGGTGTATGTATTATAGTTCAAATTTTGATATGTTATAAGATTGAAAGCTTGTTGTATGCGACATAGATCTAATATATGAAAAAAAAGGAAAAAAAGAAACAAGGTTTGAGTTTAATTTGGAATAATGAATTGTAGATTTTAATTAGAAAAAAGGTTAATGTGTGTTGAAAGAAAGTGGTGAGAATTGTGGAAGAAATGATAAGTGGTGGAGACAACTGGTAGGGTGATGGTTGAAAATGGATTGTGACGTATTTGTTGGATTGAAACAAAGCCAAGCGCGATGGAAAAATAAAACAAAATGCTCCTTGACAAGGTCAAAGGTTCTTTTTATCCCGCGACGTTCGGTTAATGGTTTAAGGAGACACAAACACACACACACCTCCTCCGTCGGCTTACGATTTGATGTATTTATAACCCTTGATTTCTTCATTAAAATTTAATTTCTGTTTGACAATTTGACTTTTCAACCAATACGTATACGTTTTCTCATTTTCAAAAGTCGCGTTTGCGTCCTACCCAACACGCTGAAAAAGGTACCTATAGTTCTACCTACGAGTATGTAAGTGGGGGTTGGATGGCTTATAATTATATAGTGGAATTCACACGATAATGAAATTAAACAAACGGGACGGGACGGGAACATTTTGAATATTGACACCGCAATGCTCACCGTACAAATGAGATGAGATTTTTATGTTAGAAACTAAAAAATAAAGAGCGTGGTGAATTTACATGTGCCCACGTACGTTTGCCTTTGAATAATGGTCAAAAAGAAGTGAAGGGTCGTCCCACTTCCATCTAGATACGTGGAAGGAGTCGTAATGAACAAGAAATTCCGAGTTATTGGTTACACTTACACCGCAAAGGTTTTACCGCTTCAAAGGCTAAGGTGTGAAATGAATCTAAGATGTTAGTCACTAGTGGAATAAGGCTATCAAAGGTCATTAGTTTTCAGTCCTTTTCGCCATTCCCCTTTCTTATCCACATACTGAGTGCTTCAAATCGTGGAGACGCTATCCTTTCACGTAGAGGCGAATTTAGAAAATTTTAAAAGTTGGGGCAAAGTTTTAATTAAAAAAAATTTTATTTTTAATGAGGCAAAAATTTAATGTAGCAAAATTTTATTCTTTTTGTGTTGGCAAAATTTAAAATAATAATTTTTTTTGCATGAAATTTGTTGGAGGCTATAGGGGCAAGTGCACCTGTAGCGCCGTCCCTGCTCCCATGGATACCATATTTCGACATTGTTTAATTGGCGAGAGTAGAAACTTAATTTAAAGTTGATTTTTCTGTTCCCAATTTATCGCTTTAGAAATCACACCTTGTAACATAATCGAGTATTGTTGTCTCCTTCCATTCTAGAACTAGAGTTGGACTCACCATATATATATATAGAGCGTGACCACTTCTCTTACCTCATCTATTCCTCATTACTTTGCCAACCAATCCGACTGAAAACTTGATGTCAATTTCTGTTTATGACATATAATCTGTATACATTAATACAACATTAAGATCTGTAAATTTGGGATAAATATATTTATAAAATTATGACACTATTTATATCTTCAAAGTTATAAATATGAACATTTATAAAATGAAGATAAAATATTGGTAATTTATAAACTAATGATTTTTCATTTTATAAAAATATATAATAATAAATACAAAATAAATATACTAAAAAAGATTCATAATATAATGAATTATATTTTTAAAATTTTATATTTATTAAAATTAAAAATCTAGATACAGTCTAAATTTTATTAAATAAATACATTCTTAAAATTATCATACGATATGTCTATTACCATTTAAATAAATACATTACAAAAATTTAAATATAAAAATATTTTTCATTTGTGTTTATAATAAAATTATTATACTAATAAATATATATTTATGATAAAAATATCATAACTACTATATCGTTATGTGATATACTTTAAATGTTAGTTAGTTTGTTGGTTTATGTCTTATATAGGAATATGAATAGCAAATTAGGTCATACATATATACTTTCATTTAGGAGCTAAATTAGTTATTGTGAAGTGTATACATATGCTTTCTCATATTATCAATAAATATATAGTCAATTTCATTCTTTTTCTAAGTATCAAAGCATAAATGCTCTTAAACCTAATTTTATCTTAATTTCCATTTTCATTTAGTTAATACATATAGCGGAAAAAAGACAAAAACTCAACCAAGCTTGAAACTAACAATTTGATGATCAAAATGACCCCTTTTACCTTTATCATTCTAATTAGCATAGTTTTGTACTCATCATACGATAACTAAATGAAAAAAATACATCATTTGGACTCATGCAAAACTTATAGCTCTCAACATCAAGAACAAAGTAGAATTTATTGATGAAATTATCAAACAAGCTTGAAGACTTCCATAACCAAACTCTAATAGTGGAAACATTACAATGATCTTAAAAAAGTACGAATTTTTAACTCAATTTTGCATAATAGTGATGCAAGCATTATCTATAATAAGGATGCTCAATTTAATGTGATTTAAAAAAATGATATTCTTAGATTGATAATGTACACCATTTAAATATTAGAGAAACAATCCATAATTATAAATAGGACAACATGATTACTGGAGCTTATCACACCAAGCTTAAGGCATATGAGATGAACGTGATGCATTAACTTGCATACCAATATGAGCTTATGGTATTGTAAAGGAAGTTTTGCAATCCCAGCAAGACCAAAAGACCATGAAATTACTCATTGGATTCAATAAAGTCTATGTTGGTGTTTAAAGACAGATTCTTCTCATGAATTTACTTTATAGTTTCAACAAGGCTGTTAGAAATAATCAAGATAGCATATAATCACACAGATCATGTCAAACATGATCTTTGTATATGCAAATAATAAACAAAAACACATACTTGGTTTATTGTTGTAGTTTCACCGATTAAAGAACTTTTATTGCCTTTCTCCTACTACAGAAGGTTTCGTTCATAAGATAAAAACTTATCTTTGTGTTCTCTTTTTTTAAATGCTAAACCTTAACTACCTTTGGTAGTTATGTAAAGTATAATAACCATAATACCCCTCATGGGTACCCCTTATAGGTGTATTTGATTCATTATCTCCTACTCACACATGATGGGTTTTAATCTAATTAAAAAAAAAAAAATTCTGAAGTGCTTATACTTGTTCAATAACTGGTGTGACCAGCATACGACGAGAGTGCATTGCCACATATCTATTAAGAGTATATGATATCTCGATTAACAAATTGATCCTAGGACTTATGTGTCCTTGAGTAGACATTGTATGCTATACCCTAGGTCATATCTCGCATTTGCACTTTTCTTTGATCTCATTTAGTTTCTTGTATCATGACTATATTCAAGTTCTCTACTAAAGAGACGATGACCATCTATGAATACTTTTCATGCGAGTCAATGATCTAAATTAAATGACCTTCCTCTGTTCTCAAATCTCTTTTGAATTAAATTTAATTTGCTTTCCTAGAATTATTCCATAGGGCGCATCTTGCATAATCTTTTGGCAATAACCTAAAGTAGCAAACCTTAAATTCAATTCTCAAGAATGAAACAAGAGTCATAAGGGTATATGATGAGGTTC
>JANZLH020000020.1:199360-214739 GCA_026770325.2 Erythroxylum fimbriatum | reverse complement strand
GTCGGAGGGGCCTCCCGGGAATCAACTCCCGGCCCGCCGTTATTTGTTTTGCAGGTATTCCATAGCCAGAGTCACACAGATCATGAATCTAAACAACGACATTCAACCTCAGCAAGATCCGGCTGAACCACATTTTATCTAAATAATTAATTTATTAATATTTAATAAGAATTTCTATAATAAATTAAAATATTTTATAAAATATTTTTTATTTACAATACATAAAATTATTTTGCATTTAATTGTATTTAACTGAATTTAATTATATATATACGTAAATTGAAAGATAATAAGAAGTAATTCCATTTCGCGTCATTTAAATTCAGGTAGATTTTAGGGTGAAGAATATCGTGTAAATAAATATTTCAATTTATAGAGGAAGAAAGAAACATAAATTCGGGTAGATTTAACATGCTTATAAATTGTGTCTCTTTCATTCATATCCACAAAGTCGCTTATCCGAAAGTAGTTTAAGTCAAGCATTACATTAGCACCACTCGTCCAGCTGAAGAGAAAGATAAAGAATTAGTATTCAGTTAGTTTCTTGAAAGGACTTTTAAACTTATGTTGAGTTTCTTTTGTTATCGTTTGATTGGTGGGGTTACCCAGACAATGTTAGCGGGTCAACCTTGAAGATGATAAAACCGTAGGCCGACCACAGATGATAAACCCTAGTATTTGAACATCCTTGTTTGGTGCGCTGATTAAACTGATGAAGAAGAGACTGAAATCTAAATAAGCTCGAAATTTGAACTATGTTAGAATTGTTTACGTGACTAAACATAAGAACAGCGGTGTTGCTAACACCCATATTTAAGATTCCAAGTACAGTCTTTTCCTCTTTTTATGGTCTTCTAAATCCCACTAAAGAAAGAGACTTTTAAACTCATTTTTCATTGAGGTTCTATCTCTAGTGGTGCTTTCTATGCTCTGGTTAATGTGATTAGTTCCTCAAGTCATTTGTTGGGCCCGATTCCTAATTTACTTGCAAGCTAGGCATGTAATTAGGGCACTCAGAATGCAAAATCATCTTGAAATGGAAACATTGGAAGGACACCGCAAAGAGTTTAGAAGTTTAGAAAATGGGCTTGTTTTCAGCCTATTCATCCAAGACACTTAAGACCCATTGAAACCCACGTCCATCAACCTGATGTTTAATGGAACAGAAAATGATTTAATTCCAGAGTAGGAATATTAATTAATTTGCCATGTTCTGTTCGCCAGTCTTTGTAACCCTTAGTCTTAAAATAACAAATTAGCAGAAGACCTGCTTTTCGAATCATACAAAAGCAGCTGAAAAGCAATTTTGGAAGAACATGCACATGATCCTGTTGCCAGTTCTGAGCTCTAATTAACAACTACCAAATCTATATGATAACAATCTAATTTAGATGAATCAATGCTTCAACGAAATCAATTCAAATCCTTCTTTATGAATTCCCATATGCAATTTACTAAAATTTACTATTTATATAGCATGCAGAGTGATAAACTATCCCTTTCCCACCTAATTCTAATATCAGTTGTCATATTAAAGGAAACAAGAAACCTGCAAATGGGTTGAAGGAGGTTTTGAATTTTTCAGCGTACTATCATTGGTGGACATAGAGCCTAATTAGTTTTGAACTGTCAATGATGTTTAAACTGATGCTATTTAAATATACAATCTTAATATTCCATTTATGAAAGAAGATTAGGTGGTAGGTCACGGTTGCAGAATATGATAACTGTCATACCTTCCTTGTGTATAAAAATTGGAAGTAACTTAATTTAATCAAGTAACATAAGCTATATCTGGGAAGCAATTCATTACATACTTGTAAACGAAACGATTCGCCATGTCAGCATTGGTTCAACAGTTAGGCGGCTAATAGTACAACATTCACCTACTTTGATTTGGAATGCTGAATGCAGACATCTTATCACAGTATAACAACTGGCCGCTATTGGCTGAGATTAGCCATCATTGGATTATAGATTACACCCAAATTGTCTAACCACATGATGAGGAGATATGTATGTTATAGTCACAGCCACTCCAAATTAATTAATTGATTGTTAAATCAATAGTGTTTTTTTTTATAAAAAAATATAGTTAGAGAGAATGTAAAAACTTCCGTTTAGGCTCTTCGACGGTTTAGTTGTTCATCATTTTACATATTTACATGTGTTTTTGCCTCGTTTATACTTTGATGCAAGGCGGGTTTGTCCTACTGACTGAGCAACCAGTCTGCGTATGGTAATGCCTTTCTATCAGAACGATTCACGATCTTCTACTTAGAAAGGCTGTTGTAATATTTTATGAACTTTCTATTTAACTGCAAAGATCAAGTTTTGATTTGAGTTTCAATAGATGCATTCAATTCTAAGCAATTTCATCTCCTACGCATAGATATTTATATAGCCATGCATTATATGTATATATATATTCATGGTCTACTATGATCCAAATTTGGATAATGGCTTAAATCAAGAAGTAATGTTTGCATGTTAATGCCAACTGTATAGTTCATTTATATCTAACCGGTCAATTCCAAATAAACTCTTATCCTTAGTATTAATGCAACGATCATATTGCATGATCGTTGCATTAATACTAAGATCAAATAACAATTAATGTAGAAGTATTAGGCAAGGCTCTAGCTAAGCTGAAGAAGAACAAGCATAAAGGTTAGCTGAACTGTCAAAATCATGGAGCACTACAAGACTTGGACGTCATAATGGAGAATCAAAACGTCGTTATTCTCTGAAATGAAACTCAGGTGTACTTGACCATATCGGAGAAAAACTAAATTTATTTTTAAAGCAGGAGAAAATGGTGTTAGTTTTAACAAGCATGAGTTACAAGAAAAGTCTTAGTCTAACAAACAAATTCTTTTGGGTTACTTCACTTCAACTTGGTGTGTTGGATAACACGTCATCGTAATAATATATTGTAGGAACACTGGGGGTGGATAGAATGTGAGACTTGTCTGCCATATATGGCTGTTATCTGATTTTATAGATAAGACGATGCGTGTTATATACAGTACATTTCTTACGGGTGCAAAGAACATAGAAACAATATCATTTCTTCCAAGTCGACCGGTTCATATGCATGTTAAGCCTATTTTTGTGGAAATTCCGTCTCTCCATCAACTTGTTGGATGAAGAAGCGTTTTTAAGCTGTATTAAATGAAGCTAGATCACTATCAACCACCATGCAACAAGATGCATTTATTGAGAATAACAAAAGGAGGAACCAACAGGAGGCATAGGATTTCCGTTGAAGAACAAAAACTGAAATATGGGTTTATAAGAGAATTCTTCTTCTTCTTTTTTTTTTTTATAGTCAAAGTAGTTTGTTGAGGATTTTCAAGGTTTCATATCTATGATATTAAAATAGGTGTGGAGTAACTAAGTGGGGTTGCTTCAATGGGTTTCTTGGAAAGGTGAGATATAGAAAAGGTTGCATTATGGTTTTCATTACAAGGACATTTTGAATACAAAGGGATGTTTGGCTGTGCAAGTAACTGCAATGCTTTGCATTTACTGTTGGAAAGGTATCTCAAACCCTTCTATATTTATGTTTCTATATTAGAAATCCACATCACCATAACACGGAGAGAGAGATGCAGAGAGACTTTAACGGTAACCAACTAACCATTAGACACCTGGAAGCACCGTCTATTAATTAGGTATAGGTTTCTGAATTCTGATGGCAGTCATATCGTACCATCCGGTGTTTCAATGTTGGTCGATTTATGACTTGTTCGAACATGTTTTTTTTTTTTTTACGGTTTGGAGGTTCTTGAATAACTATGTACTGGAGTCTGTCTGGAGCACATATTCTGGTTTCATCGTACGTATACGAACTCCTCCAGAAAAGAACCAAACAATTTTATGGCTTCACAATTTTGACCTGGAAGAAATGCATGTTAATTTGTAGTTTAAACATGTTTATGAAGTATATATTTTTACCATCTACTTGACATATAGATAATTCATTTTCACTTACTTATTTACTCTAACAAGTATATGATCTACCATTTCAACAAGAAATTAAGAAAGCTCTTTTCTACTCATGTTGTATCAATTAATTTTCAGATGTAACATATAAATAGTAATTTACACATATCACAGTCGACGATAAGTATAATTTGATTCATGTTTTCACTTAATTATTTAACTTTGACTATATGTATATGGATTAGTTTTTCAAGTAGTAACATTGTGTGTGTGTGTGTGTGTTTTTTTTAAAACCGATATAGCATCAATCAGTTTCGATATTTGACATTTATATGCTTATATAGTAAGTTTCCTTTATCAAATTATGATGATAATTTACTAAAAATATCAAGATCCAATAGTTAAATTATATAATAATTCCCATTTTCTTTTTCCTAAAAAAATAAAACAACTCTTGACTCGTAAAAATATATTTATTCGTAACTTTTGATGATAAGATACGGTTTCATTATTTCTTGGACCTCACAAACTATATCTATCATTGATTAACACGTACGTCTAGTTCAACTTACTAAAGGCTCTGTTTTAGGTTCCCTCATTCTCAGGCAATTAGGTCTAATAAGTCATTTAGTTAGCTAGAGGGGTTATCCATGCATCATCGGTAGGTTCCAGTTTCTTCTTGTATTATCTCTATATTTATAGTTAATTACTATAGAAAATGAAAATCATAATCCTCAATTGCAATAATTATCCCCAATTTGACTTGGATCCATTAATCAGTTGTCACCTTTTCATAATGCCAATATGAAGTCAGCTTTGACAATCGATACTCTCTTTTTTTCTTTTTTTTTCAGTTTTAATATCAGGATAGGAGTTGAAGCTGTGTTTGGTGGAAAGGCTGTTAATGGAGATCCGAAGGAACTAAAGAGAAACACGTACATGTATGAGGCTTTATATGCTTGAATGATTTCTATTTATGAAAATTATGAAGTTGGATTAGCAAAATTCAAAGGTCATATGGCTAACTGATTTTCAGCAATATTCATGGATTAACAATGTTTATCTCCATGTTAATTTGATTAATTGCAAATAGAATCCAGGTAGAACACATTCTAAATCCTTTATGCCATAACTAAAGGAGGTATTAACGTTTCATAACTAATAAAATATGTGATTTATTGCATATTCTATTTATGGTTAAGATCTAAGTTTTGTTCTACTGAATTAGTCATAATAACAAAATTATTTTAAACTATCATAGTTTTCAATTGAAGTACTAGCAAAACAAATAGAGTTAACTTGTCAATGTTGAAATTTAACAAAGCAACTTGAATTTTACTTTCTCAACAATTGCAGGTAATACATGTTCTTAGACCAAAAGGTTGATCCCCAACTCTAAGGGCCCCCAGTCGCAGGCCCGACCACCGCTGGAGAATTGAACCACGGTTTGATCTTGGGCAGCCCCCTAGCAGAGCGGTCACTTCCTCCCGTTACCAGAAGTCGAACCTAGGACCTTGGACCAATTGACCCTGCTAGTTTGCCACCCCAGCTACCCGTGCGGGCTAATACATGTTCTTAACAACAGGATTGGTGGAACGAGTAAACAAATTATTCTACAACCCAATTGGAAGAAATAGTTGCTGTAAGAGATTACTATAGGCTGAATCAGAAACCAGACTTTTTCAACAAATTCCGTTAAGCTGAAATTACAAGTTACAGGTTTGACACAAAATGAACCTAATAAACTGGCACCATCCACCAATTCCAATAGAGACGGGTTCTACTTTTGTTAACTCGGTAAATGGTATGAAGTATGTTGATGGTGATGATAATGGGGATGGATGGGCCAGGCCGTTTTGGAAGCACGTTTAGATTGAAATTTCAAGTGTTTGATTTCGTGAGGTATAAAATCTCAATCGGTTAAGAAACAATTACATAATGATTATTACACAAAATCTTTCAACGTTTGTATTTGACTTGCCATCTGCATGGAAGTATGGGAAAAGGCAGACGGTTTACCTATACTTTTCTTGATGCTGTACTTACACGGCATTCGATAATTAACTCTTAAGTCTAGCACTCAAACCTGAAGAAGTTCAGTTATTTTCTTCTCATAGACATATATTTTAACATTATTACATGCTTTATTAAGATTAAGCTGAACTGTCACCGTGCCCTTCTTTTCCAACTACCAGGTTTTTCTACCATTTTCATCAAGACTATTGAAATTATACATATTTGTACTTAAATATTGTCATTTAGTTTTGATCCTGAACATTTTCATCTCCTTGCTACCAATTCTGGCAAAGAAGGATGAGTGTAAAACAGATAACAGGAACTGTTAATCCAACAAGAAAGTCCTTTTCTTCAGTTGCTTTCTTTTGTGTTGTTGTTTAAACAAAAATTATGTTGAATGGTTAGCAGAGACCATCGTAGACAAGTAAGTATATGGAACTTTGAATCCTACTTCTCCTGGAAACAAATGCGAGGATGTCTATTCTCTGATATCTCTAACAAATTTCACTAGCCATGAATCAGCCAAACTACAGTTGAAACATGTAATGCGTGCCAATTGTGATTCTGAAGACGTTGAGTTACTTCGTTTTAATTTGTTCTAAACCAAAAATTGGAAGTTTGGAACAGGTTTTACCTGTTCATTAACCGTATCAATTGCTGCTTCTAACTTTAACAAGCATGATATGTTAGAAACAGAAAGCTTCAATTACTGATATCAAGTTTTGCACGTTGATATATTTGGACCTTGACGTTACGTGCAATCCCATGCTCATAACTCGGAAGTAGGTCATCACATAACAATATTGGTTCTACTACATTTTGCACTATTAAATGGTGCAACTTATCAGTGACAGCAATCAGGAAAGGAGTCTCCGGGATAAGGCAAGACGTCTCATTTAGTAGACAAAAAAAATAGTTTAAGGTTTCCAAATCAGTAAGTTTTTTGATTTAACGTCGTACCATGGCTTAAAATAGTGAGATAGGGGGCGACAGGGACAGAGATGGAGAGAGAGGGAAGACGAAAACTAAAAGAAACCGAAAGAATAGGTGAGACTCAGAATTTTCATGGGCCAATAACATAGCAAGAAAAGAAAAAGGGTCATTAGTTCTACAGGTACACATACATATAGTGATAGGGCTAAATGTGTCGTGTAAAACCAACAAAAGTGACTTGCCATCCACAACCCTAAACCAAACCCCACTATCTTATATTCTGGTTTCTTATGCTCCTATATAACTTCTTCTGGACTTCTCACTCGAGCATTTTGGTGATAAAGAACCGAAAGCCTGGGAGAGGCTGTTGGCGATCAATAGATGGAGGAATCATCTGGAGCAGGTAATTCAAGTGATGAGGGAAAGAGCAGTACTACTTGTCCAAGAGGTCATTGGAGACCCGCTGAAGATGAAAAACTCAGGCAACTTGTTGAACAATATGGTGCGCAGAACTGGAATTCTATTGCAGACAAGCTGCAAGGGAGATCAGGTGTGTAGCGTTCGATATAGGATGAATATATAGGATATTTCTACCTGGAAAGTTTGTACATGAAATGGGATTTTGACGCTGGAGAAACTGAGAGCAATCTAAATCGATTTTGCTCAAGTATGGGATGATAATTTGTCATTTTGTTGATACGATAGATGATAATGGTCTCCCTCTGCATAAGAGTATGGATTCAGGATCAGTAATGTAATTTTATAAGCTCATAAATCATAACTATTTTGTCCTGCTAAGTTTTGAGTACATAGTAAAGAAAGACAAATATATGGAACCTCTTAATGAGTGTTATTACATAGACTTAGAGGAGATAATTTTCTTGCAGCCAAAATATGAATATCTCAATCTCTCTCTCACTCTCACTCATGAATTCGACCTCGCACACAATTACAATCCAAAAAGTTTGTTTCAAGTTTTATGATCTCATGAATCCTGATTTATATTCTTCTTTTGCAGGGAAGAGTTGCAGATTGAGGTGGTTTAATCAACTTGATCCTAGGATAAACAGGAAACCCTTCACAGAGGAAGAAGAAGAGAGACTACTGGCGGCCCACCGCATTCATGGAAACAAGTGGGCTCTAATAGCCAGACTATTCCCTGGTAGAACTGATAATGCTGTGAAGAATCACTGGCATGTAATCATGGCAAGAAGGCAAAGAGAGAAATCCAGGCTATGTGGGAAAAGAAGTTGTCAAGATGGACAATTAAGTGACACCAACACCTCCACTAGTAGTTTCTATGCAGCAGCCAAATCAAGGCCTCAAGAATTTCTTATTAGCTCAAGAATCGGATTTGACAATAGTAGATTACTCTTTGAATTTCAAAACCCAATCAAAGAAAGGGTTTTTTCTTTCTCTCCTCCTGGTTCTTCACCTTCTTCTTGGACGTTCACCACATCCAATATAACATCACAAAGTTCATCTTCTCTGGATATATTCAGAAGAGAAGAAAGAGATCATAACTTCAACTCTAATTTATATACTTCAGAGAGCTCCAAAGTCTTCAGCCATTCTACTTATAGGCACTGTCCAAGTTCTTCCAACAATCATGGCAATTACCGGAGTTCAAGTGTTTTTGGCCTTCCAAACTACAAAAGGGTTGTTCCAAGTCCTTTAATAGGGTGCCTCAAACTTGGAGATAATTACGAGAACAATGGATTGATCAAGAAGGATTTGACAAGCTTCTGCGGTGATAGTTTAACCACATTGGCGACTACGAGACAGACTAAAAAGCAAGAAGGAGATGATTCTATTAGAAACAAGGACGTTCCTTTCATAGATTTTCTTGGTGTGGGCATATCTTCTTGATGGTTAAAAGACCTCTTATGTTACTTTGTCTCCTACATATACATAATATAGATATAGTAGTTTTAGCGTCACCATTTTAATGATCATGTGCAAATTCCTTTTCAGCTTGATCACCGGAAAAGTATGCTTTGTCCCTCAAGTTATACAATTACTGATTCGCATATGAAAATAATAGCTCAAGCTTCAAGTCATCATTTTGTGAGAAAGAAAGCTGATGGTATGCTAGTGTACCAGCGGTAGTTTGGCTGTCAAATATACGAGTTAAGTGCAGTTGCAATACGTTTTCTTGAGTTCCTACTGTGGAAGTATTCTGATCAATTGGTTTGTCCATATCAAGCATTTAACATATTTTGTTTCTGCTTCCTCGTCTTATTCAATCAATATTCTAGATACCAAAGTGCACGTTTTAATATACATGCATCCTTTTCGCTAATACTATGTGCTACATTATATAACTAACTAACCCTTAAAAATCCTCTGAAGAAATTGTGACTACCAAATGTTCATATACGAAAAAAATTAGATTTTTAAGGGTTAGTTAGTTATATAATGTAGCACATAGTATTAGCGAAAAGGATGCATGTATATATATGAAAAGGGAACGTGAAGTTTGATCAACTAAATAAGTCTGAAGCTTTACTTCACTTGGTCATCTGTATAATTTCGCGGAACACTGACAAATGGCAGTGAGAAATGGGACACGATTGTTAAGAAACTAACCCGAAAATTACATGTTTAACGTGTACGTACAAGTCCAACAAGCTGTTTAAGCTTTTGTTTCATGTGCTTGATTTTACAGTAATTGAAGCTAACCATGAGCTCTAATGGACTGCTTTTCATTAAAGACACCTATATACTTTACTCAGAATCAGGAATCAAAGAATGGTTGGTGGAAATTTTTGTGGGAATGACACAATTTTGTCGCTTGGCTTGCAGTCCTCAACAGATTATCTACTGTAGATAGGCCTATCAAATCTTTTGTTCTTCGAATGTTCTCTATACTCTATAATTTTACGGTCCTTTTATAGATTAGCATTTCTAGACAAGAATGAGGATCAGTTGCAATGGACACAAAAACACCTGCAGAAATGAAACTCTTCTTTCAATTACTTTTATAAGATTGCTTTGATGCTTCATTACATACCGTCATTAATGGAGAGAAACGGAAAATAGAGCTTTTGATAAGGTTGCACCGCATCCCACCATTAACAGGTGGTCGATCGTTAATAATCCATAGAAGAGGGAGAGGATGCGAATGTTGTTACATGACTGCATAATTTGTGGGAAAAAATGGTCCCAACAATTGCTGCAATATACAACTTTAGTTGTAAATCGTAATTTCGAACTCTAATCCCTCTACAAGCTTAAGATTCAATATATACATAGTTGTAAGATGTTATGTAAACAAGCATTTACGCTGAAATTTTTGGAATATGACGACTTAGGACTTGTATTAGTATAGATTTTATATAATTCTTGGCAATAGCTCTTTATTATGAGTAGTTCAGGGAGAAAAAAGAAAAGTTCAGCGATTATTAGGTTTGATGAGATTACGGTGTTAATTTACATCCAAATATTGCATCTAGTTCCAAGATTTGGCTATAATAACGTTACTCCTTTTGTTTTTTAACAAGTGTAAGAATGTGTAGAAATCTTGCATCCCAGACACATATTTAGAATAGTATTGTTTTTTACCGAGGGGAATAGCATAGAAAATATCGGTAATTATGGGTGCGTGAAAGATTCTCAAACGTAGCATTACTCATTAGTAACAAAAGAATGCAATCCAGAATGGAATTACCAAAAACCATTGATATTCAAAAATTTAGTAAATATGGGAATTGGCCACTTTATTAGAAGGCAATCCGATAAATTTGACCATTGACTTGTAAAGTTTCAAAGGATTTGGTTAGTATTTCAATTGGCAAAAAGTATAAATTTAATCTTGATATTTTGTCAAAGTTAGACTATCATAATTTGAAGCTTCATAATGAATTTTTCATTTGCAAAACATTCAATTTCAATTTTGAGTGGATTAAAATTTTATTACTGAAGCTAGTAGAGGCCTCATTATGTTCCCCCCACAACTTGACCTTATTTGCCTCGTAAAAAATGGAAAGACCTCCTATTGTAGGCAGTTGGGTGTAAGTATTATGTCGGAAGGTAAAAGAATCTTGAACCTTTCGTGTGAAGTGACTACATTGCCTATAGGTTGCCTGAACATAACATTACCAACAACCCAACTTTCACCGAGTATCTCGAGACTCCTCTCCCTCTTTTCCGACATAACTAAGCATGCTTACCACTATGCCAATCTCAGAGGCTACCTCAAGCACGTGAGATAGAGGGCTGATGTGAGATCCCTTTTGTTCCTTTACACTACAAGAAAAAAGGGTTTTTACCGTCGGAAATTACCAACGGAATAAGTCAACCTTTTGTTAGTAACATAAATTTGGGACGGTTTTGACTGACATAAAATTCTGTCGTTAAATAAACCGTCGGTAAATTTTTCAACGGTATTTAGTTTCCATCAAACATTTCTGTCGGTGTAAATACAGATGGTTTATGTAAAACCGTTGGTGAATGTGCAATACAACGGAAACGTATGCCAACCAAATGAGATAAACTGTCGGCAAAGGTTTATGAATGTTTTGACGGAAGCGTGATTTCCGTCAGAAAAACGTAATCATTTACCGACAGTTAGAGCATTCCGTCAGTAAGAATTACTTAATTTATCGACGGAATCCTAATTCCGTCAGTAATGTTTTTCTTTCATGAAACTCAACTTATAGTGCTAAATAGCAAAGCTACCGTACGCTTGCTTAGGTAAATGCCATGTTGCATGCCAATTGTTTTTAAAATCTCGACGTCAAATTTGATTTTAATGTCAACAACTATAAATTATCTGTGCAAAAGTTTTTGATTTGTTTATATATTTATTTTGTTTAAACAGAAAATTAATTGATCATTCAGCGGAAAAAGATTTCTTAGTTGATTAGAAAAACATTAAATTGTACATAAAATGAATCCAAATGAGTACAACAATCCTATTGTCCTGGTGAACGATGATGGTTATCTGAGTCTTTACGGCTTCCCGACAACCGCTCCATGTCATTTTGGACTTATTTATTAACTTCATCAAGTTCTGCATTGTTGTCTCAAGTTGATGGATATGTTGTGTTGTCTGCCGTCCACTTGATGCTGCTGTACTGGACATAGAGGACTACGAATAACATGTGTTCCCAAATGAGCCTAGTCTGAAGATCCTTCCACGACTGTCCCTACTACCAACAACGTCAAAATATGCCTGCCTCTCATCAACAACTTGTTCTTCTCGAGTCTGACGTTGAATTGTTTGTTGTATTTGGTCCTATTAGGAGGCAATGCTTATATTATAATTAGTAACTGAACAATATTAAGAATGAATATTAAACCATGTATTTCACATACATTTAGTTCTCTACATCGGTTGTTGACGAATGTCACACCGTCATGCTTCTTCATGTGAGTATGCAAAAACAACTGTTGGGGTGTAGGCCTTATGCCCATAGACTTTTCCTACATAGCAATAAAATGTTCTAAGTTAAACTACAATTTATAAAAATTTCGGCAGAATTTCCTCTATATTTATGATATTGCCCCTGTTGAACAAAGAAAATAACTTACCACAACTATATATGGCACTAGACATTTATACCACGATCATTATCCATCATCACAACATTCACAAATCAATTTAAATTGGAAAACATCAAAGTAAAAAATTAGAATATAAATGCAATAGTAAGATACTTACAAGTCTCTTTGCATGCTCAAAGATACATCATATGTATGAACACCATATGCCCAAAAGATGCTGTAATTCCGATATCAATAGCTATAAGAAAACATCGATTTTATGCTTTGGATTTGAAGGGCTTGGCACAATCACTGTCAAGAACATATATGCGTCCTTCATACACATCCATGGAGGCAAACTATAAGGAGTTATTATGATTGACTAAGATGAATATTGCTGATCGGATTGACCAAAAAGTTGGAATCCATCCGTCAACAATCTCAACTTTACATTTCGACTTTCTGCTGCAAACTCAAGATGCGTGTTATTGAAATGTTTCCATGCTAGTGCATCTGAAGGATGACTCATTATTCCATCTTCCTGTTCGTGTTCATGATGTCATCTCATGTGCGATGCAGTTACATCAGAAGCATAGAGTCTTTGAAGTCTCGGAGTTAGTGAAAAATAGTACATCCGCTTCTAGGGTATTAATTTCTATTTCATTGAACGCATTCTAGGCTTGAACCTTGGTTGAGCAGAAAATTTGCACTCTTCTAATTTCACATCATCTCTCCAATACAACATGCATCCCAATTTGCAATAATCAATCTTCTCCACAAGCAAACCAAGACCTCTAATAAGTTTTTTCACGTCGTAAAAACTATTAACCATTGTATGATCAGGAGGCAATGATTCATTATACCACTCAAGAATTTTATCAAAACTTCGGTCCGATATATGACCTTTAGATTTTATGTTCAACATTCGCGCAATTGAAGACAATTGGGTCATTGTCTCACAATTTGGCCATAACTCTTTGTCTGCTGACTGTAGTAAGTCAAAAAACTATTTTGCCTATGGGTTAGGTTCTTCTTCAAGATTTTTCATATTTTGCTCAAAGGTATTACGACTTGCATCATATACCATTTGCATGTACAGATTTTCAGTCTCATTCAAATAATTTGTTCGGTATCCAATCGCCCCTTCAAACTCATTAAAGTTGACAGACGATTCTGCTTGATTACCCTTTGAGGTGCTACAAATGTCCGGTTCCCCATGTCGTGTCTACTCAAAATAATTGGGGACAAACCTTTTCTCAGTAGATGCCCATTAACTTCATCACTCTGAAGGAAACATTTGTGTTTGCACTTTCTACATGGACATCTGATCTTCGGCCCATCCATCTATGCAGGTTGGGAACATGCATATTGAATGAAAGCTTCAACTCCGACAACAAATTCAGGATTAATGTAACCATCAGATGTTAATCATCTATACATCCAAGATCTATCAACATAACTCATTTTTGCAAAACTGTTAATTTTATACAATGAATCATGAGTTAGTATCATTCATGTCGGCCAAAAATTACTTGATATCTAAGATAAAACTTGTGACTCGGCACAACAAGTTTTGGTTGTCACTCCTAAGCTCATCGTATTTTTCACTGATAAGCCTCACAGGAACAATCATCACGGATTTTGGGTGAAAGTTTATGGGTTCAAATCTTAAAAATGAACGTATACTAAACATCTCACATATATGTTTATAATCACATATGTGAGAAGATCTTTTCAATAATTACAAGTCCTATATTAAATATATACTACTGCAAAATATAATAAGTAATCATCAAAATATGAATACATATTTTAATAAGTTGTTCAAACATATAGCTAGTTTTCAAAATAATGTGTGTAAAAATTCGCATATGAGAAGTAAAAAGCAGCTAATAACGATGTAATAAGAATCAATGAAATAACGTATTGACAATTTAAGGTAATTGGAACTATAATATAAGTCACACTCATCCTATATGAATTCAATGATAAACCTTAGTTCATTCCACAAACAAATACCCAAATTAAACCTAGTTCACAAAAACGTTGTAAAAAACAAAATCACTTATCTCAACCGACACGCAGACGGATCTTCTTGAAGTACGTGAATAGGATGATAACGACAGAGCAACAATGGAAAATATAGAAATTGATACAAATGTCATTAAAATGTGTGAAAATGCATTTTTGACATTGTGACACCATAAACGAAAATGAATGTCATTTTAATACCTGCTAATGCTTCTCTTTAATCTGACTACAAATGAATATACTTGAATTTGTGCAAGTTCCTACACCAAGAACAAATTCGTTGACAGGTTAGCAAGCGGGAAATATAGCACATCAATTGCTGTGAAATATTATAATCAATGAAGGTCATTAATTGTAATGTATTAATTAAATCATCATTTAATACTAAGGAGCTCTTGTTTTAATTCCAAAACAATGATGTCACATTTTACACCGACCTTATTGAAAATTCGGTAGAGTTTTCCCTATAAAATGGACATCCCCCTTTTGGAAGAAGAGTCAATCCTGCAACAAACAATACACTTCTATATGGACCAGTAATCACAACTCATATTGGGTCTCTATACTACGTCTATTCTCAATTCAGTCCACATTTACATCGCAAAATCTATAATTATGCAATTCACAATTCAAGTATACCAATTTGTAACCCATACACTCTCAATTATAGTCAATACATCAAGATATTCTCAATACCCGGTGTAATAGAATGTGTCATCATCATTATTGTTGTTTGATAAAACTTAAGATACTTTTCTTATAAGAGTCAATAAAATCAATTCTTTGAAGATCACTTTTATAAAGGAGATGAACATTGATATATTAACGTATATATTATATATAAATGAATATTGTGTAAATAGATATTACATATAAGTAACAATATCATTGATTAATTCTAAATCATTATTTTGATTGAATTCATCCATATAAGAATTTTTAAATTTAATTAAAGATAACAAAT
>JANZLH020000020.1:167377-177943 GCA_026770325.2 Erythroxylum fimbriatum | reverse complement strand
ATTCTAATCCAACTATTTGTACTTCTCCCATTCAGTTTTCAATACAAATAATTCAAATTTCTCAATTTAAGCACATAAATAATCAATCATAAAGACCTCGTAATTACTATAAATCATGCTTAACTCCAATAAAATAATAAGAAAATTTTCGGGGGCCAATAACTCTCCCCCTCTTAAAAAGAATTTCGTTCTCGAAATTCTTATCTGATATTAGGGTATGTCTCATTAAACTCAAGAATCCAAACACATAGTTGGATACTTACATCAAACAAATGACATACATTCTCAGCAGTATCTTCTACCTCTTATGCTTGAGTCTCCGCTAGGGATATAACTCCAATATTTACTTTTGAATTGTTTAATAATCATTTATTCCTTGAAATGGAACATTGGATTCACGTGATATAATTCGATAAAACATCTATATCACAAAAAGGTTTCTTACCTCAATCATCTACACTGTTTCCACGATCTTTAGCACTCAACTATATTCCTCATTGCTATTTCAGCTATTCTTAATACCTCAATAAGATCGATTTCAACTGTTCATGATATTTCACTAATTTCAATTCCTGTCGCACTTTACATGATCAAAATACTCTTTATAATAAAACTCAATGTAATAAGGCATATTCATTTACTCTTATATTTTGGTATATACCATTAAGATCATTACATCTTACATACAAAAGTAATTTCGGCAGGTTACTAATTTATATCTCATGCCAATTTTACGTCAATCACAATTGATTCTAAACAACTTCTAAATATTCTTCGACTATTCAAATACTCCTCCATAGTAGTTACCTTTTCAACATAATCACCTATATCATACTTCCATTGCGTTACTCTGATTCATCTCATGATTTTAACTATAGGGATCATAGATTATCTCCTATACCATATCCAAATATGGATCTCATATGTACTCAATCACACTATTAACCAATATAACCACATGATCGAATAAGTACTCATAATAACTGGTTCACATAACCTTGAGAACTTCTACATATATCACTGTCACAATCTTATATCAGATCATAACTCTTATCACAGTAATTGAACAATCATTTTAAATTACAAGTTTAACCTTTCAATTCCACTTTGCCTGTACACCTTAAATCTTGTCATTTCTACCTATGTCTTTATTTCTTTCTTAGTCAATTCATGAAAATATTTTCACATCCATATAAATTCAAGTACATATTCATAACCAAAATTTTGTCACCATATTCACTGACATAATCACAAATACTGAATCTAGGTCTAACACCTCGGACTACGTAATATTTCTTACTCCTCATGATCCATAAACTTTCATTTTCTCTTGTCATGAAATGCCCATGCAAGATCCTAATTCTGGCGCTCTGATACCATAACTGTTGGATCCCATTTTTGAAACCCAACTCTTGCTCTGATACCACAAATGTTGGGCCCCGTTTTTGGAGTCCAACCCTTGAACCATAAAATGTGTGCATATTATTGCTCGTCATACAAATGTGAACGTAATATCCTGCAGGTTTGTTTGCTTTTTTTTCCAATTAGCCATCATCTGTTCACCGTTGTCCTCATACCATTCCAAAAAATTTCCTATTTGATCAATTAATAAACGACAATCCATTCTTATGATTATGTCCTCAATCATATTGTACCTGTCATCGGACATGAGATCATAAGCTAAAAATCCTTCGAAGGCATGGCTTCACCACGACGAACTCATGTTTCGCCGCGGCGAACATATGGGAAAAATCCCATGTGTTCCCTTAAGGTGAAGTTTGCCGCAACTAACTTTTGGCTTTGCTGCGGAGAAGTCAAGACTTTCGCCGTGGCAAAGTTGACAAAAAACACACCGATTACCCTAACATCTTTTCTAACCTTACCTTCACTCTTAATCATCCCAAATTCACTCCCTTTAGTGCATTATCATTTCATGACAATTCAACTAGCAATGTTATTTCGTCAAACTCTCAAATCTCTACTCAAATTGTTCACTACTTACAACTAATACTCATCCTTCACCATTTCCTATCTTTCTTTTCCATAACATCTCTCTCTCATATATATCAACAATTCATGTTCAAAATCATCATCTCAAATTGATAACTTCCTCAAGTATACTTTAATTTCAACTCAGCTTTATCCATACACAAATTCATATTTCCACTCAACATCATCTATACATAATTCATAATTCATTAACATCAAAAGATAAGAGTTTTTACAAAGCTGTAATGACATTTCAAACCACAATATATCAAGGTATCAAAATCCCAAAATACATAAGATACTTGAACCAATAAACTTGAAATGCAACTAAAACCTTATAGTTACTAAATCTAGCTTAGAATACAAAAATATACAAAATCGAAGTTAGGTCTTGACCCTCTTTCACTTCATCTTTTGCTCATCACCTGGACATGGGGAGGAGAATGGGGGTGAGCTTAAAGATCGTGGGTAACAAGTTTATAATGATGAATAAGCAAAATCATTGAAATGTGTCATTTGTCCTAGAAATTTATAAAATGCATAGTTCTCAATTTTTCAAACAAATTCACAATCTTAATCTCAAACTCATAGCTTGAATATCATCACATAACACTCAATTATACACCATTCATGACTATACAAAAATACAATGCACAAACAAATGGTTCGAGAGTTCTGTGGAACAAAACGGATAAATCGAAATTTATACTGTGAACAAAACGAGTCCGATTTCTCAGGATCTCGTGACCTCAAGCTGGCAGCCGGGAGAAGGCTATAGGTCAATGTGCACGTGACTAACACAATATTCCTCTCTTGCTCAATCACAAGCAAATTTATGCTCAAATCATTTCATCATACTTTCATGCTTTTTCTTCTTTTCCGAATATACAAATGCCATGAATTTTCCAAGCCATAACATAAAATGTTTCAATGCATTTCCATCTTTATTTTGAAATTCATCAACAAAATTCATATACTGAAAAATGTAGCAATTTTGCAAATCATTCAAAAGCAACAAAAGTAACATTTATGAAGTAATTGAAATCTTTCGTGATTTGCAAGAAAACATTAATGGCTCATTACTAAATTATAAACATGAAACCCACCTTAAGAATCCTTGCTTATAACTTGCTCAAAGGTGCCTCACCCTTTGCTCCTTTTGCCTTCCTTGATTTCCTTTCACAATAGCCAAAAATTCTATTCAATAGGAATTCCAATTTACGATTAGGTAAATGAAGAAATTTGATAATAATTTCTTCTAGAACAATATTCCCCATTTTCTTACGTTTGTAATGACTCCAAAATCATTCAATTTGGTTCAGAAATCTAAAAGTTATACGTACCCAAAATATTTTCAGACTATTCTTATACTGAAACAACATTCTATTCTCAAATTCTATCCAAAAATTGAAATTCTTAGAAACTGAATCGGAAATTGATTCCTTCATACAAATTGTAGGCCTATGTCTCTAGTTTATACCAAATCAAAACTCACCTCATTTGGATAACTACACAAAACGTTATGTCCAAAATACCGAAGTACATTCTGTGCTAGAAAGTTGGTCACGGCGAACTTTTACATAAACGTACTTCGGGAACATTTTTTGCTACATTTTTCAACTTTTTATTTCCCGTCTTTCACATATAACCCATCTTAACCCTAAACCATCTCATCTACTTCATTTACAACTTCATTTCAACCCAAAATCATTCATAAACCAATTCATAATCTATCTTTTGATCATTAACCAACAATAACACATTTACATATACCATTCATCAACAACTTCCTACATATATTCAATTTCATTTTCACTTCTAACTATCACAAAACATACATCATTCACCAAATCAAGAGGAATCACACTTATACTTACTTGTTTTAGCCTCAAAGCTCCTTCAATCACCATGAAACCCTAACTTCTCCTACATACACGATCATCATCTCACTAAAGTAGAATAGATAGGTCTTTTAACAAGAAGAAAAGCTAGCAAGAACCTAGTGGTGGAAAGGTTTATCTTTGATGCTTAGAAGAGAGAGTTTCGTGAGAGGGAGAGGAAGATGAAAAACAATTGAAGAAGATGAAGAAGAGAGGCATGTATCGTGAATGGGCAAAATGAAAGACCATGAAATGGTCTTTAACTTAGGAAAAATTCGTGAGTGGATGCCACTTGTCACCTTTTTGTGGTCTCTAATTGGCTCTTTTAAAAAGCTAGTCCTTTTGTCTCCAATTTCTACTCCAATTGTCTCCCAATTTTTAATAACATAAGTCATTAAATCTTAATGTCACATATAAAATTTTCCACTACCATTTGACTTTCATTTCTACCACTATTTATTAACTGTTCTGTCACTTGACATTTTTCCTAGTCCGAAATATCTTTAAATTATAGAAATTCCCAAAATTTTCAGATATTTTCCTAAAATTCACCAAAAATCTGAATCACTAAATACACGCTCCCAATCAGTTTTCAACATACGAAAACCACAAATTCTAATCCAACTATTTGTACTTCTCCCATTCAGTTTTCAATACAAATAATTCAAATTTCTCAATTTAAGCACATATATACTCAATCATAAAGACCTCGTAATTACTATAAATCATGCTTAACTCTAGTAAAATAATAAGAAAATTTTCCGAGGCCAACACTATCAATATATATTAATCCATATATAAGATAACTTTGGAAACCTTAAGTCAATTGATCTCTTATACAATCATTACAATGAGAATTTCCAAAAACATATAAGTAATGCTCCAAATAGATTTCTCATATGGTGTCAGTTCAGTGAACTTGTTCTTTAACTAGCAATCACATATTTGTTTAAATATCTTCATACTTTAGTTTGTTAAATCGACTACTTCCTACGTAAGAAAAAAATATAACAAATGTTAGTCTTTTTTTACGTTCTATTAATGTTTAGCCTGCACATAACAATGACTAGGATGAATTTAAGGATAATACATAAATGCAATATAAATCTTATAATTATAGTCTTATTATAATTTTATTTGCAATATATAATTATCTTATAAACTTTATCATATACATCTAAATATGTACAATATAAATAATGCTAATTATCTTATGAACTTTATCATATACATCTAAATATGTACAATATAAATAATGCTTTCAAATTATTTTTTCATTAAAATATAACCAAACAATTAATTGTAAGGTATAAACTAACAATTTCAACATACTTTCTTGTGCTCCCTTACAAACTAACTTCTTGTTTGCATTGATTTAGACAAGCATATCTTTTGTGTTTATCTGTATATATTCATACGGATATTTTTCTCTACCAAAGAAAAATAAAAAATAAGGAATTACTAATTTTTACATTTAATATGTGTCAAAATTCAAAGATTTCAGCTTCTAGTAGTGTGATGCTCGAAATTTTGTTTGCTTTTTCATATAATCCCTTTTTGTCAAAATCACATATATTTATTGTAAATTTTAGGAAACATATATTTATCATCACTGAAATAAGATTTTTCATTATATACATGACAATAATAGAGAATAAAGGATTAAAAAGTAATTAATTAAAATATTTGAAATTTAACTATGGATCGATTATATAAAATTTTAGTGAATTAGATTTAATTGAAGTAAATATATTATTTTTATCGAAGAAAATTAAATTGATAACGATTTGTCCTTTAATAAAAGAAGAATGATCTTTATAATAAAAAAATTAACATTTAATTAATAAAATTTGAAAGGATAATATTGACTTAATAATAACTATTAACACTAATACAATAATTGATCACCTTGGAACTATTAATTTAATTAACTAACACATGAGGTTGATGAATTATTATTTAAATATTTTTCATAACTGTTAAAATTAATCTTATATATCTTAAATTGTTTATTGATTTACAAAAACATTTTAAATAACATTAATTGTAATGGTAGTTGAAAGTTATCAAAATGATGACCTAGTGATTCCTCAATAATAAAAGTTACCATTACCGTTGTTATCTTTTGATTGGCTATGCTTCAAAGCCTTGACTTGGTAAACTTAGTTCATGGGAAGACCAAAGCAAGGCCAGTTTCATTCATAAAAGTCCACCCTGTGGCATGTGCATGGACTCTCCTCCGCCAAGTAAGTCATCTTTCCTTCACATCTTCAGCTTTAAACCTCATCTTTCCGATCAATCACCCACCTTCTCTAGAACCAAGAAGATACATATCTTCATCAAGAAAGTATCTTTGAGTATGGATAGAGAACAAGAAGAGATGCAGTTTCTTGGGCTCTTTGGCTCCTACAAAGAATCCTTCAAGATTATCTTTACATGGAGGAAGATTTTCAGCCAAATAACCTTAGCCCTTATTCTTCCTCTAACTTTAATCTTCCTAGCCCAGATGGAAGTCTCCGACATCCTCTTTTCGAAGATCACGCTCAACGAGATACAGTTAGAACACACTCGAGCCGGCACGGCGAGATACGAGAAACTTTCCGACATGATCAGCTCGGAGATGGCCTATCTTTGGCTCTTCAAGTTTGCATATTTAATTATTCTCTTTGTACTCTCTCTTCTCTCAACCGCAGCTGTCGTTTACACCATTGCCTGTATTTACACCGGTCGAGACGTGACTTTCAAGAAGGTTATAAGTGTTGTCCCCAGGGTTTGGAAGAGGCTCATGGTCACCTTCCTCAGCATCTTCTTTTGTTTCCTCGCTTACAACTTTGTTGCCGTTGTAGTCCTTATTCTTTGGGCAGTTCTTATTGGACCAACCAAGTCTGGTACTTCTGTTTTCTATATTTTGCTTCTCTTTTACTTTGTGGGACTCGTGTACATGGCCATAGTTTGGCAATTGGCAAGTGTTGTATCTGTGCTAGAAGAGGCCTGCGGATTTAAGGCCATGATTAAGAGCAGAGCACTGATTAAAGGAAAGATGTGGATGGCCACAGTAGTGTGCCTTATGCTGAGTCTATCCTCTTTAGCAATCCGGATCATTTTCCAGAAACGGGTTGTGCACGGTGAATCATTAGGTATGGTGAACAGAGTATCATTTGGGATTATCTGTTTCCTACTGATTATCAAGTTGTTTCTATTCCAACTAGTGATTCAAACTGTCATCTACTTCATCTGCAAATCGTATCACCATGAAAACATCGACAAATCTGCCTTGTCAGATCACCTGGAAGTATATATGGGAGAATATGTTCCATTGAAGTCCAAGGATGTCCAGTTGGAGCATTTTGAAGTCTGACCGGAGACATTTTAGAAACAGAGAGAACCTAGCAAAATAACAGAGGTTGTTAAACTACTGCAGTGATTAGCTGTAAAAGCGTCGAAATGTGATCCTCTCATATAAAGTCATATATCAATCATATGTAGACTTTTAATTTGGAGAAGATGAATGTAAACTATTCATGGTTTCACATGGTTTCACTTTTAATTTGCTTGTTTATTGATTAAGTCGTCTTTGATCATTGAATGCACTTGTTTTGAATGGTTAGTTGACATTGACTATGCCCTTTCAAATTCTACCACTTGTTGTTTCTAAGTATTTAATCTGAAAAGCATTATTTAACATTAACCTAACCAAGAGTTGTGAATTATGGATTAGATGGATTAGCTTAGCCGACGACGTTATCGTGTGGAGTGGTTCTCTACCAACCAAAATGGGATATAGGGAAGAGGTGTTTCTGGCAGTTGGTAGGACTAGGAAACTAGTCAGAAAGGGCAGTCTTAACGGGTTCTTCTTCTGAAACCTAGACTTTGGATTGCTTTCTTGTCCTTTGGATCCATTATCTACAAGTTGTAAATATCAATTCATTTTCTTGATTTAGCTCCTTTTTTAGTTAGAAACCACGCTTTTTCTTTAACAGAGAATCGTTAAAGTATTCATTTTTTGTGTTTTTGGTAAGGAAAGCCTATCGAGCTTCTGAATATATTTCATTAATACGGTTACTTTTGAACTAATAAATAATATGCCATTTTGGGGATTATAACAACCGCTCTGTCAATAGACTTAACGAAATGTGGAGTTGAATAATTAGTGATGACTTACGTTCTGCGTAATCAAAACATATACAAAGAAAAATAGATTACAAAAAAGCTCTGAACTGCTACAGTATTTTCCGATTTCAGCAACCAAAACCCAGTGATGACAGACCTCTCGATCACTACGCAAGATGGCCAGACAGCGAAGACGGTCCGTCTTCGGGAACGAGAGGAAGATCCACCTCCCGATCCCCCTCCCACCTAGACAGTGTTTCCCAATTACCGAGAAGCAGTCACTGGCCAACACCCAACAGCTAATAACAACACCGAATGGCCGACAGAAGACCCCATTGACATAGAAGACGGAGATATCAACATGGTTCCAGGCACTTTCGGTCTTGGTATTGAGCTCTCAAATGCATTCAAATGCAGACTCCACAAACAGTGGGAAAACGCTATAGTGGTTAAACTTATGGATCGAAGGATTGGCTATACATTTTAAAATCTCGCCTGACCACACTCTGGAAATTGACTGGCCCCGTGAAAATCATTGATATAGATAATGATTTTTTCTTGATTAATTTCAAGGAGGCGGACAATTACCTCACTGTCCTCACCGGAGACCCTTGGATTTTGCTTGGACATGCTCTCTCCGTGCAACCGTGGCACCCATCGTTTCGCCCTTCCTCTGGTACTGTGTCTCACGTTGTCGCCTAGGTTAGGTTCCCGAAGCTTTCCGTGGCTCTGTACCACCCATCTATTTTAACCGCGTTGGAAAACCTGGTTGGTAAGACCGTGAAAATAGACTCTAACACCCAACAATCACAGCGGGGAAAGTTCGCCCGAGTGGCGGTGAATATCGACATTAGCAAACCTCTTTGATCCATCATTGAACTCGATGGAAAACGTGTCAAAGTCGCGTATGAGGGACTCCCTCCCATCTGCTTCTCTTGCGGGCACGTCCGACACGGGGCTGCTCACTGCCCAAATCGCGCATCGCCATCGCCGACAACTCAAACTGCCACCGCCCCATCGACAAATTTCTAGCAAGCTCCCTTGCCGGCAAGCCTCCCTGACAGCCAAGACACTGAGACCCAGAGTGCGATGTACGACCCTTGGCTCCAAGTTCAACGACGCGACCGACGTCAAACACATCAGCCAACAGTCTCAAGACATGACCACAACGGTCTCACATCTTCAGAAGCTCCTTGGGGCTCACGTTTCCAGATTTTGACACCATCCGACGGACACAGTTCCTCCACGTCAGCTCCATCTACATCCCGCACTCTTCCTCTAACAGAGGAGGGTTCTGGAACCATCCCTGTTGCCTTTACTGTGCAGCCTTCCATTTATATAGAAGGCCAATCCCACCGACGTTATGGACTAACGGCCCGCGGGTCCCCAAACCCTCCCCCCAAGGCTCGCCCACCCAAAGCCACTAGAGGCCCACGCAGCTCATCCACAACCCAACCACACCAAACTCCAACCCCCCCAGCCCAAAGATCACCTCCAGCAGTCTACCTGAACCCTCTTCCAGCCCACCCGATTCCACCTCCTAAACACCAAGCTGTCCAAATTTCCTCTCACAATGATTTGCTAATCCCAGATCCTACATTAATCCCTGTCACGCCACATAATTTAATTGAGGGTTCAATGGAGGAAGAAGTTAATCCTCCGGCCAGTTTCAAAAAAAAAAAAAAATCCTCCGGCCACAAATCCACAATCTCTACTTCCTCCCTCTTGACCACCTGACCCTAATCAAGGTGATTTGACAATTCCTTCAGATATGGATATCCACCACGATTCTCAGCTAGATGGACAGCTGCCTTTCCTCAAATTCGGTCATCGTCCAATTCTAGTGATTTTTTCTCAAATTTCTCATCCTCCCAATATTCCTCGTCCTTTTTAGTTTCAATCTGCGTGGATGACTCATGAGCGTTTCCAACAAACTGTCGCGGACCACTGGAACCCCCAGACGCCCACCCTCTATGGGGCCATCAGGAACCTGGCTGAGAATTTGCAGAAGTGGAATCAATCCACTTTTGGCAATATTTTCAGTCGCAAAAAGAGACTAATGGCGAGGCTGACGTGAATTTAGAGGAAGTTGGAAGAAGAGGATTCAGAGTCGCTCCGCGAGCTGGACCATTATCTTCGGATTGAATTGGAACACGTGCTGTACCAGAAAGAACTCTACTGACACAAAAAATCTAGATGCCAATGGATAAGATAGAGCGATAAGAATATGAAATACTTCCATGCCGTTACGACCGCTAAATCACGAAAATTACACATCGCCTCATTAACAGACGATTATGGACAAGCCCACTCCGACCCTGCTGCCATCTGTCACTTGGCCAAGTCTTTCCTGACTACGCTATATACGAAGGACTCTACACCTCCCACCCAGCTTGCTGTCCGAGGGTGTGTTGGGAATTAATTCAAATTTTAGAGTTGTTTAATTTTTTTAAAATAGGTCTTAAATTATCTTAAGAATTAGTTTGATTTATGTCACATGTTTAACAAGTTTATTTAGTTATCCAAGTCTTTAGGAAGTTAGTAAGTTGTGGAGTCATGGTAATGGTAGTGGGTCAATTAGTGTAGA
>JANZLH020000020.1:136487-151089 GCA_026770325.2 Erythroxylum fimbriatum | reverse complement strand
TGTCGCCAACTTGAAAAGTTAGTATGCGACCTATCTTCTAGCACGTTAACCCTCTCAAAGCACTTTCGTGCTTCCTGACAGGATTTAAGAAAATTATCTGCAAAACTAACAACCATGCTTGGAGAGACAGACTTACCTTGCTAAATGCGAAGGTTTTGGTGATACCAAATACTCCATAGAAGAGTTAATACTCGGATAGAGAGGTTCTGAAGCTTTTGATCCATGCTATCGAAACACAAATCACAAAAAATCAACCCAAAAGTTTCATATAAAGAAAACATGCACAAAAATCGGCAGACTAAGACTTGCATTCTAGAGAGAAAAAGAGGCAGACAACTAGGTTTTATGCGAAAAACCAAAACTCTTAATTGAATTAATTTTTATCATAATAACACACGTTTGTCTTGGTAATTCAGAGATCTACTATCTTGGTATAGTTAATTATTGCATATTTAATTTTGCTTATATAGTTTTCCATCTCCATCGTACTAGAATCTAATAAGACTTTGATTCAACCCCTCAAAAAAAAAAAAAGACTTTGATTCAAAATACCTTTTAACTAATTATTATATATTGGATAGTGCTTATATCAATTATGTATCACATACGATCTGTACCAATTAAAAATTGGTACAAATTTTTTTTTAGTATATTAAATTATATAAAAGAATTTTGGACTTTACCAATTAGTACAACGAAATATCGAAAAATAATAGGTAAGATTTGCAAATTAAAAAAATTGAATAGTCAATTGAAAAAAATGTTTAGGCCAAAATATTTTTAAAATAATTATTATGTATAAAATAAAAATTTTATGTTAATTTTAATAAATAAAGATATTACTCAAATTTTATTATGTTTTAAATTTTTAGTTATATAAAATTTGAAGAGCTGTTTTATAATTAAAATTTAATCTAAAATAGTATTCATTATTAACAAGTATTGGTATTGTGATATACTAATATTAAAATTGCACAAGATATATTCATATCCAATATCATTATTGTATTAAGTATTTATTGGCTATTTCATCTTTAAAATATTATATTTATATTTATATTTTTAATTTTTAATTTATTTTTAAAATTTTCTTATTTATTTCTAACCAGCTATTTGCTAGATACATGGATAAATAGAATAAAGAATAAGTGTAATTATCAAGGGTTGACCCTTACTCTTAAAGTTATATTTTTGTTTAACATTTAATAAAATATTTATTCTTAATTTCATGAACATATGAGTAACTTTAGGTTTCTAACTTATAATTTTATCATCTAATAAATCCAAATTATTTAATATTAACTATTAATAAAAATAAAATAAATATAATTTAATTATTGGAGTTATTGTTAATGGTAAGATGAATAAAAGAATTTTACAAGCTATATATATATCTGTAAAAAATACATTTTATAATGACAAATTACATTTTAATTATATAGATTTGAAAAATATTATAATTTAGAAAATTATTTAGAAAGATATTCAATATTTGATCAATATCGTATGAATATAAAAAACTTTACGAACTTTGACACAGGATTTATAACATTAACTTACTTGACTCTCTGAATTAATAGGAAATTTTAATTGGACACTAATTCAATTTCTTATAGAAATAACAAAATTTCCAAGTTACTTCTCTTTTTCTTTTTAATAATATGGACAAATTAATTAAAGTTAGCTTCAATTATGATATCATTAAATTAAAACAATGTTATTCATGCAACAATTGTGATTATTTTTTTAAGTTTGTGATGTCATATATTATAAATTCGTTTTACAGTAATTTTAAATAATAAAAAATTACAAATTAGTATAAAATGATTTGAAAAAACATGTGCCTCCCTTCTAGGTTGAATTATTTATAAAAATAATATAATTTTATATTCTTAAAAAATAAATATTATTTTATTATTTATCCTTGTACTAAAATGTTCTCTTTGCGAGAATTCAATTTAAAATTCGATTGCATTTAGACCAAATAGCCCGACCCACCCTTAGTTGGAATCTCACGCAAAATTTGATTCGAAGTGGTTGGGACCATCCATACAAGTCCTCCTCTTTACCCTTAACATGGTCCATGGAAGATAGAACGATCAATCATCCAGCTGTGTGAATCATATCGCTTCCAAGTGCGCAAGATCGAACGGCTTTCAAGTGGGCAACAACCTAAGATCCTGTACATCGTACTACCCAATTCTTATCCTCAGTTTAGAATCATCGTCAAACCGAAAGTAACACAAATACATTACCAACTTTATAAATTTTATTATTTAAACAAAAGAAACATAAAGAGAGCACCGGCAGATGGAAGGAAGAAGACTTTAGAGCTTTCTTTCCCTCTCTGTAACCTCACCACTCCACTTTTAGGTTTCATGTCTCTCTATAGATGCTTCACATCCGCTGTGAAATCTAACTCTATCCGTTTCACCTATTCCTAGGTATCAACACTCTCTCGCTCGAACTTAGTTCTGTGTAATGTTTGGCATAGTGTATTAGACCTTGCTATTATTTATTTGAGGCTGTTCATTTGTTGTGGTAGGAGGTATTTGATTTGGGATTTCTTAAGAGTATAATTAGACATCATAACAATGGAAGCTTCGTCGAGCCAACAGGAGTTTGACTACTTGTTCAAGTTGCTGATGATTGGAGACTCTGGTGTTGGCAAGAGTACTCTCCTGTTGAGTTTTACTTCCGAAAATTTCGAGGATCTCTCTCCCACCATCGGTGAGTTCTGCGATCACCGTTTCTGACATGTTTTTTGTTCCCTTACTCTGGATCTGATGAAGTTGGCTAGATTTCCTTTTTGTTTCAACTTCAACTAATCGAGGAAAAATGTCAACAGGGTTTAGAGTTACAATTCTTTTTGGAATGATTAGCTTTCTTGATGGTGTTTAGTATTTGGGTGGTCCGCGTCATTCGATGGAATTTAATTACTTTAAGGAGTGTTGTATTTTTGTCTTAACGTAAACATATCTTCAACCTGTTTATTAAATGGTTTCATTTGACCACAGAGTTTACCATTTTCCCACTTGGTTGGGGAGAGTGTAAATTGTTTTTATTGGAGGAAAGATTAAATTAGAGAGATGATCTAGACCTCCTAGGATGAAAGGATATGCACCAAATTGCTTTGCCAAATGGGATACTCACCACCCTGTGAAATTCATTTATACTTCCTGTGTTCCGTTGTCTTATTTTATGTCAATTTAGCATGTCTCTCAATCTGAAATTTTACAAGAGTTTGTAGCATTTTAACTTCACTCAATGATTCTATTTCTGATCATCAACCAGTGATACTTTTTTTGATGGACAGCATGTTAGGTAATAATTACTAACTACTCTTACTTTGTAGGTGTGGACTTCAAGATAAAGCATGTTACCATTGGTGGGAAAAAGCTGAAACTTGCTATTTGGGACACTGGTAAGACGATGCTGACAATTCATTATTTTTCCATTCCCGGCGTTCTGTTCCGTCCGATTTATAATATATAATACACTTTCTTCCTAATTGGTGAACCAAAGGGTAATGAATACCAATTTTTGTGACTTGTTACAAACTTGGTCTAATTTATATGGAATGTCTTTCATGATTAACAAATGTCACTTTAGATTGGAAAACTATGTTTTCATAATTGAAGATTGCATTTGGAAACATGAACAATACACACACACATACTCATAAATAGGTCTATACATATACACGTCAGTTTATTCTTTTTTATTTTATTTTGATATTCTTTATTTTATTTTTCCTCCTCAATAGCTTGAGATTTTATTAGTTTAATATGGTTTAGCTGCTAGTTGTAGCTTTTCCTGTTTTTGGTTTTGAATGAAATATAAATCTATAATTTGTATGCAGCTGGACAGGAGAGATTTAGAACATTAACTAGTTCTTACTACAGAGGAGCACAAGGAATCATAATGGGTATGTATTTATATTTGCTTCTCCTTTTTCTCTCATTCTCACCTTACCCTTGAAGTTGTTATTGCACACATATCCCATTCAATTCTACTGTGGTCAAAAACAAAATGTTAGCACTTATTCCCAGTTTTTCATTATGGCCTTTTTGTAACTGCAAGTTTTGCGAACAATAACATTTTAAGTATAACTATCTTTCATGCTATTGCGTTTTCAGCATATTTTTCATTGTTTGTGCACTTTCATGAGATAGGTAGTTATGTTTTAGGTTAATGGGTCCCTTGGCTTTGCACGTGGTTTACTCTACATGTGAAAGACTATTATCAATATGTTGCAAGTAATGAGTTGGCTGGATTTGTCCTAATAATTTTTAAAAATTTATATAATGTGCATCTAAAATAATTGTTCTCTATGGGAATTGTTAGTGTATGATGTAACCCGACGAGAAACATTTACAAATCTGTCTGATATATGGGCCAAAGAGATTGATTTATATTCGACCAACCAGGATTGCATCAAGATGCTTGTTGGCAACAAAGTTGATAAGGTATGTCTTGGCTAGCTAAAGAATTTTGCTTACGAATTTTATTGACTTTGTGCTTGGTGCATTAAAAAGAATTCATTAGCTCTACTATTCATTTATCTTATCAGTTGTCTGACACAACAACATTGAAGGCTTTCTAGATTTGTTACACTTGATCCTTTACCCCATCTTAATCCTTCAACCCGTCATGTCTACTTTTGTAGGAAAGTGAAAGAGTTGTGAGCAAAAAGGAGGGCATTGACTTTGCCAGGGAATATGGGTGTCTTTTTCTTGAATGCAGTGCAAAAACAAGAGTCAATGTAGAGAAATGTTTTGAGGAACTTGTTTTAAAGGTAAATGAGTTGCAAGAACTTCCCACCTGCAATGGTATAACCTTGTATAACTTGTATTTGAAGTTGGGCTTAAAGTTTTCAAATTTGACGATTGTTCTTACTCTGTATTTGTATTATTCTTATGTCGTGGCATTCTAACTATGTTCCTGCCATACTTTGATCTTGTCACTGATTGGAAATTTCTTTAGCTCTCATCATCTCTTAATAGAGTTTAAAGCTGATGTATAACTTTTTGGTTCCCTTGTAAGAGTTGATATAGAAATGCTTTAAGACAAGTGCCAGATCTTTGAAAATGAGCATAGTGCTGTATATGTGTGGAACATCTTAAAGGTCCAGAACTTACACTTAATTGTTTTGAAGATTTACTTCCCTTTATGCTTTGAAATAAAGTTTTGGAGCCTTTCTGGATGATGGACATGAATCATGAGAATGCTGGGGAATTGTTTCTTACGAGGACCTTTAATGGCGTTCCTCTGGAAAATTGATTAACCTTGTATACTTTATCGGAGGCTATGGCCTTAGACCTTGTGCATAAAAGAATTGCATGCTTTTGTGACGTATGTTGAACGTGATATAGTATGGATGATGATTGTAGTTTACAATGATTCGCAGATTTTGGAAACTCCAAGTCTGTTGGCTGAAGGTTCAAGTGGCGTGAAAAAGAACATCTTCAAACAGAAACCTCCAGAGGATGCTTCTGTTAGTGGCTGTTGCTCGTGGTGATTGCATTGCACATCCTTGTCTATGTAATCTTTGGTTCCTTTCTCGTATTGGTTTCTTAATTTTGACTAATGACCAAACGTATGATATTAAACTTTACATTAATTACTCAATCGTTAATCTCAACTGTCTCTTGGTCAGTACAATTCGGTTGAAGTTTCTCTCGATTGTAATTGAGGCTCGATTTCTATATTTGAGACATAAAATTGGAATTTAAATTCCTTTCCAAATTATTATTAACGGTTGGTTCTTAGATTGCCCCATCAAAAAATTTTTTAAAAAATGAAGTCCGTTTATGATTTTAATAGGAAGGAACGAGGACATCAATTTTACAACGACGCGATATTTATAACTTTCTGACCTTTTAATCACAAAGAGTAATTTCAAGATTCGTGTATAACATTAGATCAACTTGATTCAGTTCTTAGTATCTACGAATTATATTAATATCAATTAAATTTAATTCTTCTAAAATTATTTTGTTAAATAATTTATTAAAATGTATTTTGATAATACGCGAATTATCCACTTTTTGTAAAAAGAAAAAGAATGTTGACACTTCCGAGGGCACAGGTGACTCCTCAAGTTCCCCAAAGCAAAAGTAGGCATATGTTAATGTCTAATTGTATTCTTCACCTTCCCGCAACCTTTCTCATCTCTCTCAATTCTGAAGCATTCTACTTCCAGATCCAGCCCTAGCTTCTCTGCGCCAATTTCACCAATTCAAGGTATCAGATCTCTCTCTCTCTCTCTCTCTCTCTCGCGGTTGGTGACTGTTCGTGTGTGTATATATTATATAAACGTTGGTTTTTGTGTTTATTTGATGGTGTTAGGAGTTCTTGTTTGGGATTCCTTGGTGCATAATTTGTCTACACCAATAAAAAGGAAAATGGAGGCTTCTTCGAGCCAACAGGAGTTTGATTACTTGTTCAAGTTGTTGCTGATTGGGGACTCTGGTGTCGGTAAGAGTAGTCTGCTCCTGAGTTTTACTTCTGACAATTTCGAGGATCTCTCTCCCACCATCGGTGAGCTCATCGATCACCATTTTGGAATTCGCATTTTTTTCCTTCTTGCTAATGTTTGGTTAATTGTCCCATTTCGATCAACAGTTGTAAACTTGGCCTGATTGAGACGTTCTTCTTGTTTAAATCACCGGGGAATAATGCGAATAGGTTTTTAAAATTTCAACTTTCTTTTTGTGAATGGCTAGATTTGTCGAGGCTGTTTTGAATTTTGGTTCTGCGTTATTCGATGCGAATTGGGTTTCATTCATGTTTCAAATCTACATTCATAGAAATGCTTTTTCAATGGATGAACAAAAATGCGCATCAAATTGCTTCGCTAATGAATGAATATACTTGGTAGCGTGTGAAAACTCATACTTTATGAATTCCTTTGTCTTAATTTCCTTTTAAAGTTGGAATCAATCTTGATGTGAAATTTCTTCGGCGAAAGTGTCTTTGTTATTTTAATTAGTAACTCTGGTTTCTTATTGTCAACCAGTCATTTTTTAGATGTGTTCCATTGAATTGCGTGTAGATGTTAACTATTCTCACTTATTAGGTGTGGACTTTAAAGTAAAGCATGTCACTATTGGTGGAAAAAAGCTGAAACTCGCTATTTGGGACACCGGTAAGACTTTCTTGGGTTATGATTACATTGCCTGTCTCATTCTTGAGGTGGCCTCTCATATCATCTTTATTTCTTGGTCTAGCTCACTTGTTGCTTCTGTTTTGTATGGTGACTGTTCTAGAATACCTAATTAGGTGATGGCCAACCAACCAATTGTAATTAACATCGATTTTTTCTATGACCAAGAAAGGGCGATTAGATTGAACAACTATATTTGATTATAAAATGCATTTGTAACTAACAGAAAATGTTGTTGCTTGAGTACAAATTTGTGTCTTTATTCTGAATTTTTTTGTCTTCTTTTTCCTATCAGTAGTATGATTTCTTAACTACCTCAATATGATTTTGATCTTGTTTGTAGCTTTCCCTTCTTCTTTTTTCCTTATTGAAGATTGAATATGGAGTTTTTATGCAGCTGGACAGGAGAGATTTAGAACATTAACCAGTTCTTATTACAGGGGAGCACAAGGGGTCATTATGGGTGCGTATTTTCATTTTCTTCGCCTCATTTTCATCATGGATGTCTATGTGCAGCTTCTATGAAAAGAATTTTACCACACTGATACTATGAATGCTTCTGCTATTAAAATATGATATCATGCCAATTTTTCAGTATAGCCTTTCATAATTATGCTGTTGCAAGCATTAAATTTTTTGGTGGAGCAATATCTTTTTATATTTCTTCAGACTGTTTCTTAGTTTCCTTTGTTTTGAGAAATTTCAAGTGATAGATTATTATATTTTAGGTTTGGGGTTCTCTTGGCTTTTTAAGATATCCTGGGAGCTATGAGTTTTCTGGGTTTGTTTTAATAAATTTTACTATGTTCATTTCTTGTTTCTCTAAGTAAATGTGTTCTTTTTGGGAATACAGTATATGATGTAACACGACGAGAAACATTTACAAATCTGTCGGATATATGGGCCAAAGAGATTGATCTATATTCTACTAACCAGGATTGCATCAAGATGCTTGTTGGTAACAAAGTTGACAAGGTATGTCTCAAAAATGCTTATGGACTCCATTGGTTTTATGGCTGCGCCAACAAGAAGAATATGTCAGCTTACTAGTCATTTATCTTATCAGATTGGAGGATATATCTATTATTTTGATTGGATTTTATCCTCATTGTTTATACCCTTTTGCAGGAAAGTGACAGGGTAGTCACCAAAAAAGAGGGCATAAACTTTGCCCGTGAATATGGATGCCTTTTTCTTGAGTGCAGTGCAAAAACCCGAGTCAATGTAGAGCAATGTTTTGAGGAACTTGTTTTAAAGGTAAAAATTGCACTTGGGCAGTCCTTAATTTTCAAATTTGAAGATGGTTTGATAGGAAACAGAAGTAGAGATTGTATTATTTAGGTATTTAGTAGGTACAGCAGTAGCCTTTCCCTCCTGGAAGTGTGATTTCCAGGCAAATACAAATATGTATTTCCAGAATATGAATGAAGGTGATCTCTCCCTCTCTATACCGAATCCTATATATCGTCTGTACCTCCTCATTCTCACTCTCTCTCTGTAACTAATTCCTAACCTCTAGCCTATGTGGCATTTGTATTTGTTCCCTTCCCCATTGTACCCCTACGGATGGGGCTTGAATGTCTTAGTGGTTATTTACTAATACTAATACTAGCATGCTGATAACTAGGAGGGGTGCTAACATGGTTGCTGTTACTTTCTGCTTTTAGGATCTTTGTTCTTTAGCATTCTATAATTGGTTTTGGTCATTTTGGTAGCTTTCATTGTGTTAACTGTTTACAAAAAGATCAAAGTGTATTTATAATTTCATGTTTGCTGAGCTATTTTCAAATTCTTCCGTAATAATATCATGATGAGTAACGAAGTATCTAGGATTTTGTTATTCTTTCGAGGGAAAAAGCTTAAAGTAGTAGATATGGGGTTGCAATTGTGTGAAACATCTTAAAGATAAATTTTTTTAAATCTTTCTGCAAAACCACAGAGAGTTGAAATAGAAGTGCCGATACCTTTATTAATGGTGATAGGAATCTAGTGAATTTTGGTGTTACCTATGACCTTCGATGGTGTTGTTCTGGAAATTAGAGTTACCGTATGCCTTTATATAGGTACAATGGCTTCATACCTTTAAAATGATGGCCATTTATGGGTGCAAAATCGCTTCTGCTTGCTATGCCTGTTAAAAGATGAGGATAGAATCACAGTTTTTGTATCAATTTGCAGATTTTGGAGACACCCAGCCTGTTGGCTGAAGCTTCAAGCGGCGTGAAAAAGAACATCTTTAAACAGCAGCCTCCACAGAATGCTTCTACTAGTGGCTGTTGTTGATGGCGATAATTTTTTGGCGTAAATACCTTGATGGTGATTTTGTATGCCACATCCATGTCTAAGTGGCCTATGGTTTTCTTTTTTTTTTTTCCCTCTACAAATGATCGACCTGTGACAGTAACGTGTACATCAATCACTTAATGCTCTGTTCATCTATATATATGTTCTATTGTTTGCGGCTGTCAGATTTAAGAGCTTGGACATGCCTCAGGCTTGTGCCTTCTTGGTATGTGATTTTTTTTTTATCCCTTCCCTTCTTCCCTAGAGTAAGAACATATGTCGTTCTTCGAATGAGTACAAACATCATACCTTTGTAAAAAAAAATATACAAAATGTTCGAACGGATATGTTAACAATGTTTAAAAACACAATGAAATGATATTGTACTTGCTTTTCTTGGCTGTAGCCTGTATGTACTAACATTTACTTGCTCAAATTACAAACAAACTAGAGAACATTAGTAGTTCCTTTCTACTAAAGTAGAAATAAACATAATATGAAATGATGAAAGAGAATAAAAAATATGTAACTTTTAATTAAAACGTTGTAGCATCTGAAGTAATGGAACAGATGAAGAAACACTGAATTTCTTACATCTGTTTTGATTGATATATATACATGAGGTATTGACTGTGCATGCGCCTATAACTATTGCTCTTTATTGTTATCATGGTCCTGAGTTTGTATCAGCCAACATAATTTAAATAAAGGAACTTTCAAAAAAACAAAAAAGGAGAACAAATTGTGCATGTGTTGTATTTTGACTTTGCAGTCAAGTCTAAGCGGTGAGGAGGACAGGTGAGTGAGGGACGTGGAAAGAAGTGGACAAACCAACAATTGGATCTGATCAATCAATCAAAGCCATAACCATATCCATAACAACAATAATGCTGCCCAAAAAGTAAAGCTTACATTCATTGAGCATTCCATTTGCATTACTTTCCCATCTCAATCTCACCCCAAGGACTCAACTCCTCTGCAGCTACTCACGTCCTCATCACCAGGCGGATGCTGAGGCGCACGTCCGCCGCCGTCCCGTCTCAGTCAAACATACCAGGACGCTATGCTATCCCGTATAGATCCCAATTCTCTCTTTAGTGGTGGTGGCATCAGGTTTCCCCTCCATTTCCTTTCTCTTCATTTTCATTTCAGTAACTAATTCCTTTTTTCTTTTTCCTTTACTTCTTCGATCTGGTAAACTCGGAGCTTTTTCTCTTTTCTTTTTTATTTCAGCTTTCATACTTCAACTTGCCGTATATTCGAAAATTTCGTGTTTGGTGTTTTTGTGTTTTGAGGTTTTAAGAGCTGATATTTCGTCTTGTATCTGGTGGATTAAATCTTGATGAATTTAGAGCTATTTAGGTTATGAAAGTAAGATTCTTGAGAAAGACTGTATCTTCATGAAGAATTATCGAGTGTTAAGATTGCATTCTCGTTTTAAATTTGCTCAAGGAGATATAAAACGCTATCAAAAATCGCAAAGTGGTAAAATTTACGCCTATTGCTGTGTACTTTACTAGCTTTCTAAATGGTGCCCGTACTGCGAAGTTCAGTTATGGATATTCAAGTTTCAAGGGTAAGAGGGCTTCAATGGAGGACTTCTACGAGACAAGAATATCAGAAGTTGACGGTCAAATGGTTGCGTTCTTCGGCGTTTTTGATGGTATGCCCTCAGCAATCATCTCTAATTAATAGCATGCCTTGTTCAAATCTATTGAAAATGTATGGCAAATCACATAAAACAGCCCCTGTGATATAATTGATTATTCATCTTGGCCCCTGTGTTTTTAATTCGTTCACCTTAGCCCTTGTGTTTTTTATTCTCATTTAAGATACCCCAATTGGGTATTTTCGGACAAATTTGCCCTTAGATTATTGAAATACATTTTTTTTAATCTCTTGATTCCAATGACAAATTTGTCCGAAAATACCCAATTGGAGTATCTTGAATGAGAATAAAAAACACAGGGGCTAAAGTGAACGAATTAAAAATATAAGGGCTAAGATGAATAATCAAGTATATCACAGGAGCTCTTTTATAGGATTTGCCTAAATTTTTAGTATACGTCTTCAAGTAAGAAACAAATTAAGATTGTGCTGGACTTTACTAAAGGAAGCATCTAAGGTAGTTACCTTACTTAAAAGGTTGAGCTGAAATACCTGATCAAAAACTCGACGAAAACCTGGTAAAGCTACGATGAAAACACTAAAAATACAAATATGGAAGTATAATGGACCTTTAATTTGAAAATGTAAAATTTTTATTAAAAATAGAAAATATTATAGAAAAATAATTATCAACAGATAAAAACCATCAATGATGAATTTGAATTAGTAAAACAGAAAATAAAAAAAATTGCTCTTACCAATTACAATTTTGGGATAAAACAAAAAAGAAACAAACTTAAAAATGATAGATAAACAAAAGATGCTATGAGATATAATTTAAAAGACCAAAAATAATTTAAAATGAAATATCTTCCACTATGAAATAAAATATCTCCTTTCTATAAATACAGTTCACTTCCATTTAAAAAAAAAACATAATCTTCTGCTAAAATTTTTAGTATATGCCTTAAGGTATAAAACGAATTAAGGTTGTGTTAGACTTTGCTGAAGAAAGCATCAAAAGTAGTTGCCTTACTTTAAGGTTGGAGCTGAAACGCACAATAAATTAATATATAAGTTTCTCTAGAAAATAAGAAGTCATGATTTAATTATATGCATAACAGTTTTATAGCACAGTCTTAATTCGTTTCTTATCTTAAAGCGTATACTAAAGATTTTAGCATAAGAGTATGGTTTTTAAAATGGAAGTTGTAAATTGTACATGCAAAAAGGAGATATTTTATTTTACAGTGAAAGATATTACAAGGAAGAGATACATAGAGATTGCTTGATGCCCTTATTACTACCCTAAAGAGCTTATTTATACAGGTGGACTTAAAGTTCGGATTTTAAATTTAACAAAAATTATAACTTATCAACTTTTTTTTCAAAGAAGTAGATTACATATTTATCTATAGGGTGATTCTCTTTCACCTGAGTGGTTAGAGAGATTTTCATCTTTTCTTCTTATGTTTTTTATTCAAAATCGTTACTGTATGCACAGACGTCAGCTGCTTCAGTTTTATCTTTTCCTTTAAATAGATTCTAACCACTTGTACAAGAACCAATATTTTTATATGTTTTCGGAGATGGCATAATCTTTTATTTACTTATGACTAGATCTTATCTTCCCTCTTTCAATCATGTCTATTTTCATTTTTACAAAATTTTTAATAACTAATGGTGTCTTTTTGACTGAGGCTATCATTAAAAAAGAAATTTTGCTTTTTTCGGCATAAGAATATCAATTCTCGTCTCGATTCCTCTTCGGTAATGAATACCATTTTCACATATTTAGAAAATTCTTTTTGTAACTTAGTAATAAAATGATAAGCATCATATCATTTTCTTCATCAAAATTTAGACTAGTAGATAATATCTTTTTTTTTGTCTTAGACCAGGATATCCACCAGCGGGCCCAGTGACTAATCCCCTCGCTGATTTGTAGGCCCTGTGGCCCAAGAATTTAAGGCTGCTCCATACCCAAAGTCAAGGATCGAACCCCTGACTTAGTAGATAATATCTTTAATACCAAAGTATCTTTCATAATTATTTAGATAACAATCCTTAACCCCTTCTTGGATCTATTTGGGCTGAATTTGCTAACCAACAAATTCTTTTATCAATGAAGAAGAGCATGTGGACAATATGTCTTCAACTATCTTAGCTCTATTGACTAGGCTATAAAGTTTTTATTCCGAATAATTGTAGTGGTTTATCTTCTTTCTAGCATAGAGGCAGTATTTAAAAAAGATTTCAAACCTATGCTAGAAAAATCAAATTTTCTTCTTTAATGATTGCCCCAGCCGAAAAGACACCATTGGCTGCTAAAAATTTTGTGAAAATGAAAATAAGCATGATTGAAAAAGGCAAGATAAGATCTAGTCCTGAAGCACATAAAAGATTATGTCATCTCTGAAAGCATACAAAAATGTCTATTCTTCTTGTACAAGTGGCTTGAAGCTGTTTAAAGAAAAAGATAAAGTTGAAACATCTAGCATCTATACATATAATGACGATTTTGAATCAGATGGATAAGAAGATGAGACAAAAATACCCCTAACCACTCAGATGAAAGCGAATTACCCTACAGAAAAAGATAAAATCTACTTTTTGAAAAAAGTTGATAAGATGTAATTTTTGATAAGATGCGGAGATTGAATAATCTCCCATATAACTTACTGCGTTGGTACTGCTTATGCAAGTCAGAATATATAAAACCTGTCTCAACATCAATAAAAACCTAAAGCCAGTTATCACCACCCGCATTGACCTAGAGGAGTTACTGACTGATTTTGTAAGAAGCAAAAAGAAGGTATCTACAGAATCGTTTCCATCAAAGTCAAAACCAAAAGCAAGCTTATCAAGCACATATACTGATGAAGAGGTCATTGAGTAACACCAAAAACTGTCAGGATAATAGCCATTAAATGTGCATAGATCAAGCACCCAATGTTACACTCTTAAGGAGTTCCTCTAATCAATTTGTACAAAAGAAGCATGCAATTCAATTTAAGTGAAAAATAAACATTGTTCTGGTTAGACATTCTCTTCCTGGAGCATAGGAGCAATAAGGAGTTGGCTTCTTATTATCTGGTGCTTGGGTTTGATATCTGGATTTTAGGTTACAAAAATGGGATCTCTACCACTTTTCCTCTCGTGACACCAATAAGTGATGAGCGTGTGTACACACAAAGGAAAACCACCTCCTACCAGATTTTTAGCATTTACAGTAAAATTATTGTACTTACAGAGGTCAGATAAATCTGAGTTTACCTCAAAAGTTCCCATCAGCACCTTGGCTCCTGCTTCAATTGTATCCCACAAGGCGGGCCAAACATCAAGGACTAGAAATGCAAAGGAAAAGAAATTAGACTTGAAGCACGCATTACTTTTTAATCTGCACACCTACGCAGTGTATGGTTGCTATCTCCGTTAGTAGGGACAGAAGACAAAACAAAAAAATCATGTCCCTCCCCCATATTTGGTTGTTGTCCCAAGACTTTTGTCCTTTGTCCCCGGATGACCGAAACAGAAGTTTTT
>JANZLH020000020.1:95526-114197 GCA_026770325.2 Erythroxylum fimbriatum | reverse complement strand
TCTGTGGGATCGACCTAGACTCACCACTCTACAGTAGTAGTCTAGTAATTTTAATTTTGATTAGCGTTACGACGCGCAGTCATGTATACATTTACTTGACATGTAAAAATAGTGCACACGCAAAAGCAAGACGAAGCAAAAGCTAAGAAAGAGAAAAGTAAGACGACTAGAAAACTAAGAAGGGGGAACTAAGACGACTAGAAAACTAAGAAGGGGGAACTAAGACGAAGCGGTTGGATATAGAAAAGCGTTTCTTTTAAGCTTCTTTCGTCTAATTTCTGCCGAAGAGAAAACTAAGAAATGGAAACTAAGACAAAGCGGCAAGTTGAATGTAGAAAACTGTTTCTTATATTAAGAATAATAATTACAAGTAGAACGAAGAACATGGACAAAGGTGAGATGGGGGGAAAACTAAGACGAACGGGAAATTGAATGTAGAAAAGTGTTTCTTCTATTAAGGTTCTTTCCACGTCTTCAACATATTCCATCGATCTGAGATGTTTTCCTGCTCTTCATCAAGGCATTTATATCCTCATATCCAAGTCCACACTCACTTAGGTCCGAGTTATAGAATTCAACCGCTTCAATATCATCTTTTATTTTCGCGGGATGAATCAGAATGACATCATGACAAATTGTTCCAAGATGTTATCGTGGTCTTGATCAGCACGTTTGTGCACTATAAAATAAAACCTGCACGAAAGCAGAAGTTTAGGCCAGAACACCTGCAGACAAAAAACAAAGGAAAAATGATAAAGAAAAACTAAAAACTTACCAAAGTAGAAAGTAAAACTCGAAAACAAAACCGCAGACCATGTGTGTTGAACAAAACCGCAGGCCATCTGTACACACAATAAAACCTGGATGAAAGTCGAAGGAAAAAGCACAAAGTCAAAAAGGAAAACAAAATTAAGCAAAAACAAAAACTTACCACACCTGCCGGAGAGAAACTACAACACCTGCAGAAAAACAAAAGAAAAAACGAAAACTTGTTATAGCTGCAGAGAAACAAAAGATAAAAGGAAAACTCACCAAAGTCGAAAGGCACAAAAACTGCAACATCTGCATAAAAGCAGAAGAAAAAACCGAGAAGTTAACAACACAACGACAAAAAAGGTTAAAAAAATAAAGGAAAATTATCACAGAACGAAAACTTACTAAAGCCGAAAGAGAAACACCTGCCGGAGAGAAACTGCAACACCCGAGAACTTCACAACACAGAGAGAAAAAGAGAAGTTAACAACACAACGACGAAAAAGGTCAAAAAATAAAGGAAAAAAGAAAAAAGAACGATAAAGGAAAACTTAAAACTTACCAAAGTGACACCTGCAGAGAAACACCAAAGTCGAAAGGCACAAAAATTGCAACATCTGCAGAGAAACAGAAGAAAAAACCCAGAACTTAACAACACAAGGACAAAAAATAAAGGAAAATTATCACAGAACGAAAACTTACCAAAGCTGAAGGAGAAACACCTGTCGGACAGAGAAACAAAAGATGTCCAGCGCCGAGCGTGAAAACTTTGCAAAGGAAGCCAAGGGTGGAGAGCTAAGGAAAGAGAGAGAAAACTTTCCAGAGCTGTTCGAGGCAGAGTAATCGCGAAACTCTAGAGAGAGTAATAGAGAAAGCTTTGAGGCACAACATTCAATGACCAGAAAAAATGGACGAACGGGATGGATTAAGAAAGGCACAACATTCAATGACAAGATAAAATGGACAAACTAGATGGAATGCGCGGCACAACATTCTATGAACAGATATAACGCGTCAGATTAAATGGATGGTTGGGATGGATTGTTTCTATCAACAGATATAAGCCGTCAGATTAAATGGACGAGCGGGATGGATTGCGTGGTCGTCCATCCCAACTCGTCCTTAGTATATATACTTAAAGATAACAGAGCGCTGCATTTAAGAAGGAAACATTACGCTTATGAATGAAGAGAACAAAACGCGACATTTAACCATCACACACTGCGCTAATGAAGAGAACAAAATAGTGCATTTCATAAATCCACTCAAAATGTCGCATTATAAATTTACGTGGATCCACCTAATTTTAAAAAATTCCAAGCCACGTCAAATTTAAAAAAACACTTTAATAAAAGTTTCATCATATCATTAAATAACTAACAATAACCTAATACTTGTTATGATTCATTTTGACTACCACGAAAAATTAAGGTCCATTTTAGACACCAATGTAAACATTACGATTCATTTAGTTATTTTGGCCAATTTATAGAGAAAATATGAAATTAATAAAACTTTAAATAGAAATTGATTGTTTAACGTTTTAAAGAAAATATGAACCTCCAAAAGTTGCTAATTCTTTGAAATAGAATTTTTAGATGTTAGCCAATTTTTCTCTTTTGAAAATATCTTCACAAGTATTAAAAAAAAGAGATAATAAATCGCAAATGGAAACTAACCGAAAATTTACAGGTAACTTAAACGTAATGAACTTAGGGCTCTTCTCTTTGTCAAAAAACCCAAAAACAGGGTTTTAGGCGTTGATCACTTTGGAGTCTCTATGGCGAAGGAAGAGCCACTGGTCAGCTCCAAAGCAGAGCTTAAACGCAAACAAACTCTTAAAAAGAAAGCCAAATCAGGCGGCTTCGAGTCTCTCAATCTCAGTCCCAATGTGTTCCGTGGCATCAAGCGCAAGGGGTATCGTGTGCCCACCCCTATACAGCGCAAAACCATGCCCCTCATTCTCTCCGGTGCCGACGTCGTTGCCATGGCTCGCACCGGCTCCGGAAAGACTGCCGCTTTCCTTGTTCCAATGCTCCAGAGGCTTAAACAGCATGTGCCCCAAGGCGGCGTTAGGGCTCTCATTTTGTCTCCCACTAGGGATCTGGCTTTGCAGACCCTCAAGTTCACTAAAGAACTCGGCAAATTCACGGGTATCGCTGTTTTTTCATTTCTACAGTATCTTCTTTTCTTTTTATTACTGTTTGTTTGTTTCTGTGTTTGTGGCAATAACAATTAAGGTGTTCTTGATTGATTAGCATAATACTAGAGGATGTATGTAATGTGAGTTGAATTTATGTCAAGTCAACATGTTTACTGTGCTTATGGTCTTTTCACATACAATTCCCTAGGTTACTTTTATCAAAACTACAATTTTGAGCCAAGCCAATGATAAATTATTTTTATCTGTCCTTTCTTCATCACAGATCTTCGCACCAGCTTGTTGGTTGGTGGTGATAGCATGGAAAATCAGTTTGAGGAATTGGCACAGAGCCCTGATATCATAATTGCAACTCCTGGTAGACTTATGCACCACTTGGCTGAGGTTGATGACATGTCATTGCGAACTGTGGAATATGTAGTTTTTGATGAAGCCGACAGTCTTTTTGGCATGGGTTTTGCTGAGCAATTGCATCAAATCCTTAACCATTTAAGTGAGAACCGCCAGACATTACTTTTCAGTGCCACTATGCCTAGTGCCCTTGCTGAGTTTGCGAAGGCTGGTCTACGGGATCCTCAACTTGTTCGACTTGATGTGGAAACTAAGATTAGCCCTGACTTGAAATTGACATTTTTCACGTTGCGACAAGAGGAAAAACATGCAGCTTTGCTTTATTTGGTAAGGGAGCACATTGGTCCTGAACAGCAGTCGCTAATATTTGTTTCTACAAAACATCATGTTGAGTTTCTAAATATTTTGTTTAGAGAAGAGGGTATTGAGCCTTCTGTCTGTTATGGTGATATGGATCAAGACGCTCGCAAGATTCATGTATCAAGGTTTAGGGCACGAAAGACTATGCTGTTGATAGTGACAGATGTTGCAGCCAGGGGTATAGATATTCCATTGCTTGATAATGTCATCAATTGGGACTTCCCACCAAAACCTAAAATTTTTGTCCATCGCGTGGGCAGAGCTGCAAGGGCTGGTCGAACTGGAACTGCGTTTTCATTTGTGACATCTGAAGACATGGCTTATCTTTTGGATCTTCACCTATTTCTCTCAAAGCCAATTAGGGCTGCGCCCACTGAGGAAGAGGTTTTGCAGGATATGGATGGAGTAATGGGAAAAATTGATCAAGCAGTTGCAAATGGAGAAACTGTTTACGGACGTTTCCCTCAGACAGTTCTTGATCTTGTATCAGATAGAGTTCGAGAAATAATTGATTCTTCTGCAGAATTAACATCTTTGCAGAAGACTTGCTCCAATGCCTTTCGCTTGTATATGAAGACAAAACCTTTACCTGCGAAGGAATCCATTAGAAGGGTGAAGGATTTACCCCGTGAAGGGTTGCATCCAGTTTTCAAAAATATTCTAGAAGGTGGTGAATTGATGGCACTAGCATTTTCTGAGCGCTTGAAAGCTTTCAGGTTAACATTTGAAATGTTTGTTTTTCCTTTTGTTCTTTTTATTATTCCCTTTTAATGTGTAATTGCATGATTTTGACTGTAATACCTGGATAGACCGAAACAGACGATATTGGAAGCAGAAGGTGAAGCTGCTAGATCAAAGCATTTACAGGTGGCCAATACTCTATACATTTGTTTAATTTCTGGGATTGATAATTCTTGTTTAAATACTGAAGAAATAGGCCTTTCTATCCTAATCAGAAGAATTTAGTGATTTGCTTTTATACCTTTATCACTTCAGTTCTATTTGTCTCCTGGATTATGTTCACCATGTTGGAGAATCCTCACAGTTAGGTTGTTGCTTTCTTTACAATTTTGGGTTATTCAATTCGATATGAATATGTTGTTGTTCCTTCTGAAGGTTTCTAGCTTTACAGTGAGCTTATATTTCTACTTCAGGGACCTTGTAGCCAGTGGGTTGATGTCATGAAGAAAAAGCGAGCTATCCATGAGAAGATCATCAATGTGGTACATCAGCAACGCTCAAACAGGCCTGTTGAAAAGGTACATAAACTATGTTTGAATTGCTGGGCTGTCACAGTAGTTTGATATTCAGGGTAATGCCTTACCTCCCAGAAGGTTACTGTAATAAATCATAGCATGTGGCTGGGATTGGCATGGATGATCTTAGGATTGACTCCCAGGAGGCTCTTCATCTTAATAGGTTTATACATTGGCCTTCCATATTTTGGGGCTTGGCTATGCTAACATCTATGAAATTTGTTTTGGTCTCCTTCCTTCCGCTTCTTTGTTTTAATTTTCAAAGAAGGGTTTTGAATCTCAGTTATTTGCAGGAAGATGAATCGGAGATTGCTTCATCAAGTGGAAAGAAGAAAAAGGGTGTGTAATGATTAGTTTTGCACACCTCATGGTTATTCTAATGTTTTCTAATGTTAGACAGTTTGATGATTATATTTTGGATGATAGAAGCCCGTAGTTCTAAAAGAAAGGAAAGGAGTTTCAGGGATGAGGAGTTCTATATAAGCTCTGTGCCAACAAATCATGTATGTAATTCACTAAATCCTCCATCAGTAATTCCTTCCATGAAAGTGTCTCATTACATCTTATCCTGATTTTAGTTTCCCTTCATATGTTGCATGTGTGATTTTCTCAAAATCTTGGGTAATTGTTTAACTTGTTTTCCAACTTTCAGCATACAGAGGTGGGCTTGTTAGTAAGAGGCAACGAAAGCTTTGGATCAAATAGGTAAACAGCGGAATTTCAAGAATGCCATCTGTTTTCCAACTGGATGTGAAACAATTTAGTTTACGGGATTTTTTTAAATGCTTTCTTCTTACTAATTGTTGTCATTTCTACTGTTAGGTTGGAAGCTGCTGTACTAGATCTGGTTGCAGATGACAGTGGGGGCATGCAGAAGCAAAAGGCATCATATCATTGGGATAAGGTACTTGAAAATGATGAAGTCAATGATTTGTCATGGACTTCTATAGAAAGTCTATCTTTAATATGTGAAGGTCTATGCAGAGGAGTAAAAAGTACATCAAATTGAACAATGGTGAACGTGTTACCGCCAGTGGAAAGGTAATCCTCGCTTTTCACTAATGATGTTTTTAGGGAAATTTGAGTTTTTCCACTATGCTTTCCATACATTTGTAAATATATTGGGGGTGATTTACTTTTTCTGCACCGGCATTTGTATTATGTAATGGATACCTGATGCATTCATTTCTGTGAAGCTATATTATGCATCAATTAGAAAACTAGATTCTTATTCTCAATCCTTGGGCTGGTGTATAGATAAAGACAGAAAGTGGTGCAAAAGTAAAAGCTATCAAGACAGGGATATACAAGAAGTGGAAAGAGCGGTCACATAGAAAGGTATCTCTCAAAGGATCAAACAGTGATGGGAATGATGGGGAAGCAACAAACATCTCAGGTACACATCTTACATTTGATGACCCAAATGATTGTTATCAATTAATTTCTGCTACACTATTGCCCAATAAATATTTAATTAAATGCACAAATTTCTTGATGGTTTTATTCAAGAGTTACATCCGTTAGGTTTTTATTTCGTTAGATGCACAAATTTCATGGATGGTTTTGTTCAATATTTTATCCATTAGCTGAGGATTCGCTAGTTTCATATTGTATGCATCCCCTTGAGAATAATATTTTACACTTCTGCCAAACTAAGGCTTCTTTGACATGTTTGTCATTGATGTCATTTACCATGCATGTAGATAGCCCACCGGAAAACTTAAGCAGTGACCTTATTGATTAATGAGCTGTTTAGACAAACATGCTGTATTAAAGGCAGGGGAGATGTTTCTTTTTTCGTCAGTTTGGAACATGTCTTGCGCATTATTATTAGCAAGAAATAAAGGAAGAGATTTGAAGGAAAAAAAGAGGGGAGTGTTCAGAAATGATATTAGTTACTTCCTATGCTGAAGTCAAAATTTTCTTTGCCCCTTCCAGGAATGGATGCATGTTATGTCCCCTTAGTTGTCTAATCGAATTCTCCTTCCTCAATGGGTTATAATTTTCATACTTTGCCTGTAAAGGGAACAAATATGTATGCAAGACCTTTAAATTTCTTGTGTTTGTAGGAGATCATGGGGGTAATTGGAAGTTCAGAGGGAGAAGGATGCAGCAGCACTCGTTACCTAATGCTAATGTGCGTTCAGAGATCAAAGATCTTGAACAAGTGCGGAAGGAGAGGCAGAAGAAAGCAAACAAATTGTCTTATAATAAGAACAAAGGTCCAAAGGGTAAAAAGTTTGGCAAGAATGGGAAAAGAGGCAAACCCAGGAAGTAAAGATACTTGCTGCATATGCTTGGCAGTTTATTTAGTAAAAAAAAAGTTTTATAGGAATTGGAGAAAAGTTACGGACCTAAAAACTTCCACAGATGTAAGTGCTACATTATTCGTTTTTAGTTAGAGTGGAGCATTTGGAAGCTCTCGACATTTCTCATTGTTTTACATTGAAAGTAATGCTTGTCGTGGACGTCCATTTCACTCTTTGTCGGTTATCAAGGGTAAAAGGATGGCTATGATTAAGTATAAAAGTTTAGTTGACTGCTCATTTTCATGACCTTGTTCTTATCTAATCTTAGTCCACTGTAAGGTTCCAATCAACACGTCAAGTTGTAATACAGACACTTTGACGCCAGGAAATCCGCCCATCTTTGAGTGGCCCATGGATATTGTGATCGGATTGGACAAGGGTTTTGCTTTTCTCTTCTTTTAATTTATATATAATAATTTTAGCGACATGGACCGCCATTGGTTTTATGGTGTAGTGGTTAGCACTCTGGACTTTCAATCCAGTGACCTGATTCGACTCCCGGTAGACTTTTCAATTCTAATCCCTCATTTTAGATAGGGATGAAAATAGGCTTAGGCTGATTTAATTAATTCAATGTATTTCGAGTTGGAATCTTGAAGTTAAGTTACAATGAGTTGCAAAACATTCTAAAATCTTAAGTATTAGATGTTCATTACCAATTAACATAGAAGCAATAACAATTCTTGATATGTTGTTGTCATAAGATATTGCAGTTAATTCATTCTTTCCTCTCGTAAGCTTAGGGGTCCAAAGTATTTGACCTCTTAATACGAACTTTTTTATATTACACGAATTCATATATTTCTTTAAATGAGAGGCTTTATCTTTTGAACTTCCGGCCGACATTTTTTAATAATATTTACACTCCGTTTTTTCTTTTCCCTACTGGATTATAACTCTCTATTAAAGGAATACGTTCATCCATCTGAAACAATCGACATGTAAAGATAGTATATCTTATTCATAATTATAATTGATAATTCAAAAATATAGGAGAGAATTGTTGAATAGGAAGACATAAATTTAAAGTGTATCAGTGACTTTTATGGTTACATATATGCTCGTGTATGTGGCTGTGTAAGTCATTAAGATCATGACATAAATCACGAACGTGTATTTTGCAGATTTACAGTCACACACAGACCCTTGCATACTTATAAGGTCATATACGGGGGCATGTATGTGACCTTGTAAGTCACTGTAAAGTTTTTCCCGTATTTATAAGGTCACTTACAGAGGTGTTTATATGATCGTGAAGGTTATTGAAGCTTCATAGTCAGTTACATGGCCATACACACATTCGTGCATGTGACCGTGTAAGTCTACAAAAACATCCCTCAGACGATAAAAATCCTAAAAATTTTAGTATTTCACAAGTTCAATCTTCAATCAAAAGATTAAAAACCATAATACAGCAATGGAAATTTACATTGGTATATGGATGGCGATTGGCAAGGAAACAAAAAAAGACGATAGTGAGGTATCGGGAAAGTGAGGCAATGAGGCAGCGAGGCAAAGGCGCAACTGGAGGGGAGTGCCGCGGCTAGAGGGCGAAGGGGAGGCCCTAGTTGAAAGGCAAAGAAATGATACAACGAAGGGGCGACAGAAACGAAATAGCCAAGGCTGATGACCGTAAAATCTGATAAAGAGAGATTATAAAGCGAGTAAAGTCTGAAGAAGGTAGGAGAAGAAAAGGATAATGGTTAACCTAGACTAAATCAATGTCGTTTTATTGCGTCATATTCGAAACAGTGTAAGCATAAAACGATATCTTTTTATTTCATTATAAATGAAACATTGAGAGTAGAAAATGAAGTTGTTTAAATTGTAATTTGGTTAAGACTTGGGCCGAGTTTGACTCAATAATTATAAATTTTATGTCTAAGGCTTAGTCAATTCGGATTTGGCCTATTGACCTCGGATCGAGCCGGACTCGGATCCAAATGTCATCCTTAATTTTAGACCTTCAAACATTCATTTATACCTCTTCGTTCACTTTTTAACTTCCAGTTTATTATCCTTGACATTTTGATTTCACTCCCGTAACGTAGTCGCATTAAATCCAACCAATCCTTAAATCAAAAGATAAGCCACAAATTGATGTATTTAAGAAGAAATAAGATTGGATCCATTTTTTAATTTAAAACATTTTGACTTTTCAAGCTTGTAATTCAAAGGCTTATGAACATTTTCATAAGCTCCTGAGCCATTCCCCAACCATTTTTCATTAAAAGGATATGCGGTGGGGGAGACATTGGTTTTGAACAATCTTTACCCATTATCCTACTCTAGCCTTTTCACTTCGATGGTAACCTCACTTGAATTTGATGTGGAGTAGAGCCTTATCAGAAAAATAAAAAAAGCATAACTTTTATTTCCCAGTTGGAATTCAAGTGTTTATGTAATATAATCATCATGCAGATAACAATTACGTTTGCATGGTTAGTAGAGTTTTAGTGTATGACATCCACTCCTAAGCCATAAGAGGGACATTTTGTGTGATGGTGATTGAAATATCACAGGCATAACTGTAGCCAACTTATGGTTAATTTTTGTTTCGCGTACAGGATCTTGGCAGGCTTTTCACTTTTCAGCAATCAAGCACTCTATGTGACGATGAGAAAAAGTAAATGATGCCTCAGTTGTCCTTATTCAGGAATCGATACTCTATCACATTGTGATGCGCAAGACTAACAGTTGATGTCTTCCTTACTTGCAGAAGCAAAAGTCTCACACCTCTCGTGTCATAAGCTATTGCTCTCCTCCTTCCATAAAGGCTCTTAGGAGAGCTTGAATCACGTTTATACTCAGGAACAAGTGGATATTAAACATCATCAATTGTTTATCCTTTCAATTGTGCAAGGATAAAGCGTCTGGTATTCATAATAATTCGGTATTAGAATAAATTATTCACGAAATTCATTCAACTTAATGTTAGCAGATGTATATCTTCATCCTTGGCCAACTAAACGATTAAATGTTCCTGGAATCGAGATGGAAGACACTTGAATTAACTCCTACCGTGAGGCCATCATCATCAATTGTTTAACAGTAGCATTTAGTACAGCAGACCACTTGGTTTATTGTGCCAACATCTACTGCAACCATGGAAAAAAGGCCATATCGATGCAAACCACCACTTGCTTATATTTTTTCTTTTTCACCTGTTCAATTGTGTCACAAGCAGCAACTTTTCGTATCTAGGGTGTAGAATAGATGCTCGGGCAAGTCAAATCATCTGTTTCGATAGGCCAAAGCCAAACTGCCGATCTTGTTCAGATTATTTTGACAACTGATGTCGATGAATCGATATGATACTATAATTAAAGTCGGCGGACGACATAAATGAAGATTATTAACCTCCAGAATCCACTTGTCTTAAAGATCTAGTAAAAGTGGTAGTTTTAGTTGTTCCCGAAGGTTTGAGCAGGAAATTAAACCTTCACATGAACACTAGTAAAGCCTTGAACTTTTCCCATATCCACTCAGAAAAAGGCTAACAATAGAGGAAGTTTTGAAAAGCCAGTGCTGCATAACTCAGACAACGGCAAGAGTCTTTGTCTATACTATACAAGAGATAATTTCCACCGAAAGGATTGCCTAGTCACAGCAGAACAACCCAATTTCTACACAACCATGTATTTACAAGGGAATAGCCCCCTTCAGGTTCCAAGCCATGTTCAATGAGCTGGATTAGAAATATAAGTTGACAGGCGATGAGCTTGGACAGCACAGGCGCAGTGCACAGATGTCAGGTTCAGACAACCACTCATGACAAGCGAATGTCTGCCAGAACAGGTGTGAAGTGCAGGGAACGAGTCACAGAGTGCTTGAACGGCAGGAGGTGTGAGTGCTGTGCACTGACTGATGTTTAGACTCTTCAACCCTTCCTCGTCATACCGTCCTTTCATTGATTCCCACATTGTAGGCTTGTTCTGCACTCGGCCTCGCACCAGTGAATACATTGCAGCATCTGTGATATTCTGACAGTAGTACAAGCCAAGGGATCTTAGATGGAGACATCTATAGGCCAATGCTATCACGCTCTCGTCTGTAATAAATTTTAGGAAGAGGTCAAGAATCCCAGTAATACAAAGTAACACAAAGAGCAACTACATGAATTAGATAAAGAACGTACACCTAAAGTATTGACGCCAGAATTAATATGGAAAAGGACTCAAAACGAGGCTTCACAAACTCCAGAAGCCAACTACATTCAGTCAACCCTTAAATATTATGGGTCCACATAGGGTAAACGTTATCAAACTCAATTTTCTATCATTGTAAAGAGGAAAAGTTGTGGTTCAATAAGGTTGTAGCAGAATGATAGGGTGGAACCAACAGAGTGATCTATTTCAAAATCTGAAGTTAGCTACTAATCTAAACTACCTGTTATATGGACACAGCCACACAAGTCAAGAGTTCTGAGATCAGGGCATCCATAGGCTAGACTCATCACTCCAATATCACCAACATTCTCACACCATCCAAGATTCAAAGATTGTAACTGGCTGCAGTTACGTCCAATTGCCTGGTGATGATAGGAAGAAATTTAGAATGCACTTGATATCTTTAAAACCATATGAAAAAACTATTGAAAGCTTATCTGGACCTGCAGGGCATGGTCAGTTGCAGCTTTTACACATCCACAAAGATTTAAGATTTTTAATTTTCCACAAAACCCAATCAGATATTCAAGACCACTGTCACTAAACGATGTACACCCACTAATGTTGAGCTTGGTAAGATTAGGACAACCATGAGCTAATGCATAAAGAGAGCGATCACTAAGCTTAAAACTTTTACTGAGTTCCAAGTCCAGCAGATCATGGCAGTAACTTGCAATGGTCTCAACAGCAATATCCTCAAGTTGTGGCTTATCTTGCCTCAGTACCAGAGTTTGCAGCTTAGTGAATTTAGGAGCAAGAGACAGAACCAGGTTGTTCATGTTGTTCTTACACCTGAAGAGAGCATTAGAATCAGTACTCTATGGTAATAGACAGAGAAAAATTTTCAACCATCCATTTCCTTGGGTACTGCATGCAAGAGCCATTTTGCATTTCTTCCTCATAATGTAAACAGATAACTGAACAAGTATATACATCTATCACAATAAAATGAATTCCCACACTTCTGTTATGCGACTGATGGGGATGATGAGATACAGATGACACAGCACTATATTCCATTATGGCAACAAATGTTAAAAGCAACAAACCACTTCACAAGCAGGCACCGAGAGTTTCATGGAAAGTCTATTTCTAGAAGTATACTTATAGGGGGGCTCAAAACTGAGCCTTGATGAGGGAAGTTTCCAGCAGTGACTCTCATTCATTTTTTGGGTTTAACACAAAGGATATAATATTAAAGCCATAAGTGCTCCCAATTGCATCTGGATGACCATCCTTCTTACAGTGCCAGAAAGATTAACAACTATGTGATAGATATTACAGGAAATATTATTTTGTTGAGAACACTGATGAGAATTGTCACCTGAAATGCGGAGACAAAGGGAATGGGCGTATTATATAATATGTAATTGGACAATGTATGCATATCCAGCTAAAACGCGTGGATAGTAAAGACAAGCACCAAGAAGTTATATCAGAAAGTACTAGTCCATAAAAGAGCTGCGGATTTCCAAAGTGCGAGATGCTATGCTGCTCCTCCGTTAATATATATTTGAAGCTTGTAAAGCTAAGACCCAAAGCATAATATGAAGAACTATGACACGGGAATATGAAAGATCATGTGATTAACTCTTATCAGTGTCTTTATAAAAGGAATGATTGTCCACATATCATAACCAAGAAACTACGTGCAAATTTTTTGCTTGAAACCAGAAAGGAAATAGAAATGGCATCCAGGTGTTCTATTGAAAATTATACCATTTGATTTGAAAGGAATTCGTAGTCACAACTAACAAGCAAAGATAAACAAAGCTTTTGAAATGGTTATAATCCGAATAACTATAGAAAGAGAGATCCATACCAAGAGAGACAAAGATGAATAAGGCTCAAAACTAACATGCAAAGATAGACAAAGCTTTTGAAAAGGTTATAATCCGAATACTATAGAAAGAGAGATCAATACCAAGATAGACAAAGATGGGTAAGGCCCAAACATATAGCATCTCTCCACCCACTACAAACCCCAGAAACCATAATGACCGTCCGATCATCGACAAGGGAAAGGATCCTCAACAAGAGCTCCATAGGGATATCCTTCCACTCAGTTATAACCGCTCCTTCCATTTTAACGCCTCCCTGATCAAGACCTCCACTCATTCCTCTGATTCCACCAGTACCACAAACCATCATCAGCTTCTCAAAGCACAAGTTCAAGTCCTCACCCCTAGACGTTGCTTCACCCACCATCTGACGCCTCAACCCAACACCGCTTCTCTCCGCTATATATGAGCGAGTCTCTTGTTTCTATCACCAAATAAAACCAAGACAGTCGGGAAAAGAAAGGGATAAGCAAAAACAAAACTGAAAGTTAATAAAATCCCGTAAAGCGACAAGATACAGATAATACGAGAAAACAAGTAGAACCCACCACGCATGTGTCACAACGTCATAACAAGTTCCTTTCTTTCGAGGAATCATACTAACAACAATCAAAACCCAGCAAGTTGTCTACATAGAACCCAATTACCAGGGCATTTATTAGGGGGAAAAAAAAGAGAGAGTAAAAGCTGTAAGCAAGTTAAAAGCATTCGTAAGGCCATGAAAAAGAAAGCAATTGGGGAACAAGACGACCCTTTTCAGCAAATTGACAGATGACGCGTATTCCAACAACAAATAGTAAGATCACATCAAAAAGATGAAATCTTTAACCGATAAACAACAGAAAAGGCAAGAAACCTCAATACAGTCAGACAAGAAATATAAATCAAATCGTCAGTTATGATCGTGTAATACGGTACCTCAGCTTCTCATAGGCTAGAGCTAAACAATTAAGCTTGAAAAAAGACAAGAGGTTTACACGAAGACGATTTCCATTGAAATAAAGTTCCTCGCTTGGCCTCTTGAGTTGAAGGAAATCAGAGGAATAGTTAAAAAGGAAGTGAGAGGGAGGGAGACGAAACCGAGCTGGTGACGAGTGTATTGCCACGTGTCGAATGATGAATGGCAATAAGTCAATCAGAAGTAGTCCCCACGTAAAGTGGAATTTGATTGCATCCCAGTTGAAAGATCGGACGGTGATGATGCGAAAAGAGATGGGTCTTATGGAAAAAGAAGGAAATCTGAAGACCGCTTTGTAGTTTACTTGCATATAGTCCAGTCCGGTCCCCGTGAAGAAAGGAAATGTGCGACCGAAATACCAAATTTATCCTTGAGGGCAAAAATGGAAGAGGAATTTACATGTACGAGAAGCTAGAATGTTCGACATTTCAGTTTTGTAAAAACTCGAAACCGCACTCACAATCCCACTTTTCTTACTTTTGCTTGCCTTTTCATTTATTTATTTATTTTCGTTTTTCTTTGTTCTGATAATCATCATAACAAGTTGGGAAAAAGGGTCACTGTGTAGGTGATAAGATAATATAGAAAAACGTTAACGAAGCAAGTTCCATTGGAGTCCCTCCCTTCCAAGTTGTTACATACTATAATTATCCAAATTCTATTTTTATATGCATTGATGAATTTTACTAAAGTTAACTGGAAATGATTTGAGTTGGTTATAATGAGAATTTAGTGCAATGAAAGATTGGTTTGGTTGGCATTTGTTTGTATGAGAATCAATGGAAAACGGTGCGTGTGTGTGGATCAGTTGTGCTTATCTCCTTTGTCTAATCCCGACGTCTATTATTTGTCTGTGCGTCACGTCAAGTGTCCATCTCCTGTTCTTTAATCTTTACAGTGCTGCTGGACTGGGATGCATTACTTCAAATCCGGGAAAAGTAATTTTTTATTAAAAATTTAAAGTTATAAATTAATATGTCAATTTTGATAAACTAAAATTATTTAATTAAAATTTTTAATATAAAAATAACTACTTTTAATTATATTTCAAAACATTTATAGACGAATTTTTTAAAATCTTAAAATTCTTGTTCGGTTTGCCTTCGGTGTCGTTTTAATTACAATATGTGTGTGTGTGTTTTTTTCCCCGGATAAGGATCTTTTCGGGCAAAGTGATTGATTGAAACTTCCTTTCTATTCTATCGACGTTATTACGTTTATTGATTCGCCCCACCATCAGTTATCTTTACATTAATCAACTTGTATACGTGACGCATTTGTTTACATTATATTATATTATCACGGATCATGCTTGCCATGCCCTTGTGTTTTATGTCGCACAAATATCTCTTTTCTTTTACACTGACCCTACTGTTGAGGTCTCCACATGAACTATGTTCCCTTTCAAGACTAGGTACATTCTCCTACCAGACTACTTTTTATTGACAGGATCGTGCATACATATATAGATGAAATAGATTATGGAAGAGCCTATGATTCCACCATCGTCTAGATATGCCCTAGGTCAGACCGTGAGGTTTTGTCGTTTATGACTATGAATGCACTTATTTTTTGGGTAACTTTTCATTGCGCTATGAGTATGAATGAATACAATTACAGTTTTATTTTTTAGTAAAAATTGACTCAATTTTATCCCATACCAGGCTTGGATAGACGACGTGGGATCAAGAAATGTCTTTCATCTGTATCCTTTTCAGTATTGGTGAATGACATTTAGTTGGGTCGGTCGTATTAGGTCCAAGCCTAATCTCAGAGCGGCACACAGGCCGAACGGCTCACTTTCAAGTGTTGACCTAATTCCTACAAGTATTTACTATATAAATTCATTACCTCATCATAAAAAATGTACGACTTTACAACCCTCGTATTTCTTTATTCCTAGCCACCAAAATCCTCACAAAAAGACTAACTTGAGTGTCAAAGGGACCTACCGGCAGTCAACCCCCAGTGTGCCTTTATTGTTTTGCAGGTATCTCTCAGCCAGAGTCAACCAATCTCATGGATCCAAGCAACAGCGTCCAGTCCCATCAAAATCGGACAAAACCAACATTCTTTTAAAATTATTTAAAGGGCCAGAGGCCAATATTTTTATACCTCTTATTTTTTGTAAGGAAGCTATATTTCTTTTTATCTAAGTACGATGTTAATCTGATTGCATTCCAAATGTAAAAAAAAAATCTTACTTAATCTTTACTTTGTTGATGACTAATGGACTCTTATAGCTTTTCAAAATAATTTCGGGGTTAGATTTAAATTACATATAAGTTATTTTATGATTTTCGAAGCAGGAATATCAAACATCATATATCCCAATTATTGGAATGAGTAGAAGATTGCTTCCTTTCTTGTATTTGCCTATATCCAAAAAAAGTTTGAGATTCTCATAATGCTTCCCATTGATTGTAAAAGTGCAAATCAGAATTTTCTTTTTGGGTTAATAATTCACTTTTTTATGCTAGTAAACTCTAATTAATTAAATCTATCATCTCTTTATTGCATATATGTTGGAGTTCACATATTTTGTTCTCCAAAAAGCTTGTTAAGGTGCTGGAAAGAATGTTAACAAAATTTGAAGCCATCAAGATGGATGAAAATTTTGAAGCCATCAAGATGGATGAAGGAATTTGCTAAAGTCTGGGTGATCAGATACTTATTGTTTTAAATATTGGGGGTGGTATAAGAATCAATGATATCAAGTTAAGGCTACTAATAATGGGCACTGAGCTACCTTTATAAGAAGTTAAGTGAGATCAGACTGTGATTTACCTCCTTACTATTTTGTCGGGCTGAGCTGTGGAGGCACCTGAGGTGGGCGATTCCATTCCACCTTTTGGGTATAAAGTTAAGGCTACTAATGTAACCTTAATTCTGAAAAGGCTATGGCAAGGATAAAAAAATCACTATCACTTTGGATCAAGTGAATGCATAGTTTTTTATTTGAAGGTAAAAGCATATGGGAAGTGCAAAAGAGTTCTACTACTTCTTGGTTCCTTGGACAATTCTTACATCTCAGGACTTAATTAAAGCCGATGTATTTTGCAGAGTAGGGAATAGTGATAATGCTTAAATGTGTTATGATAACTTGACGTGTTTTGGTCCATTGAATCATCAAATTGGAATCTCATAACCTCGATTACTTGGATGATTAGATGATAAGGTATCTAAGTTGAAACAGACCAATAATTGGGCTCTACTCCGGGGCTAATTACGGTACAAACCAGCATACTTACCTGATATAATTAAATCTGCAACTATAGAAAAAACAACAATTGGGATTTTACTAAACATTAAGGAGAATATCTTCTTAAGAACCAAGTCAATTGAGTCCTGTAATTTTTTGGTTTACGTGGGGTGATTCAGCAAATATTACCCCTTCTATTTGGTTTTGACATTGGAGTACTTGTAATCCTACACATTGCTTCTCTTCTTAATGCATTCTTTAATTTGTCAGAAAAAAAAAAAGAAAGAAAGATTGGAACAGCTTCAAACGTATAATCACGTGACTCAGAAACCAGTCTTTAGCGATTAAGATAAGAACTAGGTTATAAATGGTTTGAACTACAATTTTTGAAAGTTTTGGGGGTCTTTTAGGCTTTTACTATGAAGTCATAGAAAAGAATGGAATGATTTTTCGTGTTACTCCACAATCTACTTTGATGTATTTATTATATTTTGTTATTATTTATATATATTAATACTAATTTTTTATTTCAGTTTTTTATAATCTTTTTGTCAAGTACCCGATCATATTTAAATATTAGTACCAATCATGTCACAAAGAAATTAAAATAAGAATTAATATTCATAGATGATAAAAATTTGGTGAAAGAGATGAAATCTATGAATGAATAACATGGGAGTAGGGTGGTAAAAGAATGGGTCTAGTCTAACTAAAATCAAAGAATAAAGTTTATTTTGATTTGGAATTTGAGTTGAATTCGCGCAAATTTAGTATTTACAATAATATATTTATATAAAGGAAAATTAAATAAAAATAATAGAAGTTTTATGAGATTTAGCCATATGGACATATATATATTATCCTTGAAAATCAAGAATGGATATTTTTTTTTTAACTCAGAATGGATATTTTTATTATGTTGATTAATAACTTTGATTAAAGAAGATTACAAATTTCCTTTGTATAGATTAGGCTTACACATGTAATTACAAACATAATCAAATAGTTACGCATTAAACTCAATCTAATTTAATAATAATTTTAATAAGTCATAAAAATTTTCTAGAGATTAGCTTACTAAAGATATATTTCTGGTTGGGTCGGCTGTGCTAGGCCCAGGTCCATCTTCACACGTCCACGGCCCGTTCGGCCCATCAGGTGTTAGACTCCCATGCAAACACAAAGATCTACATAAACCTAGCATCCACGGCATATATAAGGTACCATTCTGCCATGATTCAGGTATGAGAATTCAACTCTACTTTCTTCTGTGTTCAACAGCCGAAACCTACACCAAAAATATTGACTTGA
>JANZLH020000020.1:83142-95426 GCA_026770325.2 Erythroxylum fimbriatum | reverse complement strand
GCGTCAGAGGGGCCTCCCGGGAATTAACTCCTGGCCCGCCGTTATCTGTTTTGCAGGTATTCCATAGCCAGAGTCACGTGGATCATGGATTAGAACAACGACATCCAACCTCAGCAGAATCCGGCTGAACTAATTTCTAAATAAAGTTATTTGATGAGGATACAATTTGGAGTATGATGAAGTAATCCCATCACATATTTCCAGCTAACTTAACTTACAAAAGCAACATAAACACACAAATGCATTTCTAGCAAAGATACACAAGCAACATAACTACATATGTTGATTCCCAGCTAACATAAACATATTTCCAGTTAACAGACCACTTTAACATAAACAGATTTCCAGCTGCTAAGTTTTTGAGTAGAAATTTAGCAATAAAGATCACATACGGGTTCCAACACATTGAATATCAATTTAATAAATGTACAATGCGTACGTTCCAAATTATTGACCAATTCATAAATAAGGTACATTCATTTTATACAAAGGATAGATCCAACTGTAGTTAATTCAATCAGAACAAGTTGAATATAGAAAATTAACCCCAAAAAGAAGTGTAGCAAAAATTATTCTATAACTAAATGTCATTCACACTCTAATAATTTCCACTTTAAATGTCCGTTGCTTGGATAAAATTTTCAGTAACCATACGTTTTAAAACTTGCTCTTGTAACTAAAGTGACGTAACACTCAGGATATCCTTTCATCTCACCCCCTCTTGGATGAAATAAAAGTTGAAAAACTGAACCAAAAGTTCTCTTCATCCTCAAAGTTGGAGTTGATGCAGCTGGCTAAGATTGGGAGTATCTAGTTAGATATCCAACTATTGCATAAGGTTCTTTGTTGGAAATTAAGCTATGGGGCTATAAGAATTTGGCATCATCTCCCATACTTAAAGTGGATTATCTAATATATATATAATACTAATAGGGTATTTACGCAATAGAGATATCTGGTAAAATTGTACATTAATAACGTTGTAACCTTAGCTCTAACTTGACTAAAAGGAACTTGAGTATTTTCTGTACTTTTATATCTTCTCTTATTAAGGCCAAATTTTCTACTTGTGTCTCACAATTAAAATTGCCTTTTTTTATGATAACTTATGAGGACTCTTCACTTTCTTTGGTCCATTTTGACCTCTCTCTTATTCTTCTTTGGCCTATGTAACATGACTCTTTACATATTTTATTATGAGCATTTGGTGGATGGAAATCTTTGTCCTTTAATTGTTATAAGAGATTGTTATAAACTTTCCTAAACATATCTCTAGGGTAACACTAATTCACATATGCCTTGAGTTATTTGCTAAGCATAGAATATGACATTAATGACATGAGTGGAAAGGTACTCATAAAGTTCTCATGCCCTACAATATATTTGTTCTCCCTTCTCAAGTAGACTATATGTATATCATCTCCATTTAGTTTTTTATATGCACGTCTTTATTCCAAATGACTCTCCATTTCATTACATTCAATTTAATCTTGTTCAGCTTGTCACCACTTTTTGTAATTTCTTCCTTCTATCTTTTAGCTTGTTTCTTTATATCTAAATGTCTCTTCGTTATCATAGGCTTAATAGTCTCCAACATACTGATTATAGTTGAATCCCCAACCATCAAATTTCAAGAGTTGAATTTATAACTCATGTTATTGTCTGCAATTGGACATTTAGACTCAATATTTTGGAGGCCAAACGTCCTAAGAAAATAAGTTTTCTTAGGACATTCAAGTAGATCATGGATATATCCAAGTGTAAGTTAGTTTAATGTATCATTTATTAGAAACAAATGCATCTTTATCAAGGCATACGCTATTTATAGAGTTTTATGGAACTTAGAAAGGTCCCAAGCATTGAATTCAAGTCAATGTGTCTGGTATAGTTAATAGTAATTTGTTTTGATATTAATGGAAGATGATTCAAAGAGAGCTCTGTTTGAGACATAAAGCAGCGACATAAAAAGAATCGTAGACGATGGCAAAGAGAGCAAAGGCAAAATTTGGTGAATGTTATGCAAACAAACTTAGATCTCATGAAACTCCAAGTTACATAAGTGAGAAGCCATCTTCCAACTATGTGCCACATGATTATTAGTTAGTCATCATTCATAATCAAGTAGGTTATATGTTAAGGTCGACGGAATGACACCATGAAATAAGGTACTTGCTAAATAGTCGTATTATAAGTTGAATGATAGGCTTGTCTAGAAAAAAGTGTATGTCCGAGTTAAAAAGAGTAATATTTGAAAATTATTTAATAGCTAACTCCATCTTTTCTCGCACACTATAGAATTTAAACGAGTATTCTAGAGATTTTATAATCAAGTTGCTGGCTTTACCAACCTAACAATGAAATTTCACAAATTTCTATGTTTTTAGTTTCTCTTTTATAAATGTTCAATTTAACATATGAATTACACATACAATCAAAACAATATTATATTTAGCAAGAGGGATCAATTTACCTTGATAAATAGAAAATTAATACTCAAACTAATTATAAATTAATAATTTTTAAATAATTTCAAAGTTGAGAAAATTTTTAAAATTAAAAATTTAAAAATCACACCAATATTTACTCACTCAATTTCTACAAATAACATGCCATAATGGTGTCATAATAGATATTTAATATGAATTTAATAGAGTTAAATTTTATAGTATAAGTAGTACTTTTTATAAACATTAAAGTGTTAATTTTGTTTAGTACATTATAATTTCTGATACAGAATAGATGAGCAATAGCACGCAGACAAATGAAAGGAGGAAGACGTGCAAGAAGACTCCAGAAACCCCAACAACAGAAACATCTAGAACATGAGCCTAATGGGTCATCATATACAATAATACCCAAGCTCATGTGTAGTCTGTCCAAAAATTGTTACAGATTTGTTCTGAACCTTCTCTAGATACTTCTACTGTATGCCTATAAATATACACAACTAATCATCAATAAATTTGGCTAGAAGAATGTTTCTTCCTTTTATAGTATAATTTCATCATGGTATCAGAGCATATCTTCTGTTTTTTCCTCTCTTCTCAGCCGACACCACTATCTCACCTAACATAGATTTTGGGTAGTCATGTCCGGGCCATCTTATGCCAGTGTAGCTGGCAACCAAACTCAAGCACAAATGCAAAGACCTGAAGACCACCCAACTTCGCCGTATTACATTCACCCTAATGAAAACCCATCTCTTATTCTGGTGTCTTCTCTTCTAACCGGACCCAACTATCATTCATGGTCTAGGTCAATGAGAATGACCCTATTATCAAAAAACAAGCTAAAATTCATAGATGGTAGTATTGTTATGCCAGACAGAGAAGATCCTACTTATGTATATTGGGAAAGATGCAATACCATGGTATTATCCTGGCTAATGTGCTCAGTCAATGAGTCCATCGCTCAGAGTACCATTTGGCTAGATTCAGCAGCTAATGTATGGAAGGACTTACATGACAGATTCTCACAAGTAGATTCCTTCCGAATTTCAGATTTGCAAGAAGAGATCTATGGTTTCAGACAAGGAAGTCTATCTTTCTCTGATTATTACACTAATTTAAAAATGTTATGAGATGAATTTCATAATTTAAGACCATTGCCTAAATGAAAATGTCACCCTCAATGCCATTGTGATATGTTGAGCATCATTAAATCCTATCAAGAAAGTGATTGTGTTATACGTTTCTTAAAAGGGTTAAATGAATCCTACTCCACTATTAGGTCACAAATCATGCTAATTGAACCATTACCAGATATCAAGAAGGTTTTTCCCATGGTGGCTCAACATGAACAACAGCTTCTTTCAACAACATCACAATTACCAAATTATGAACCTCAAGCATTTCTTGCTAAAATAGATGCCTGAAAAACCTTTCAATCAAACAAAAGACCACTATGCACCTTTTGTGGTTATAAGGGACACACAGAAAACAAATGTTACAGAAAGCATGGGTTTCCACCTAACTTTATGTTAGGCAATGGAAAACCGAATAATTATCTGTCAAGAGACAGCTTCAAATCTAAATCTAAATTTGTCAATAATGCAGAAACTCACCTTGAATCTATCATAGCTGCAAGAAATGCCACTCCAAACACACAGAGAGAAGCATCTTCATCCCATTTCAACCTAACACTAGAAGAATATTGTCAACTGAAGGATTTACTAAACAAAGACAAGGATGTCTCACACAACACAGTCACTATACCTTAGGTCAACTCACTTACCAAAGATATCAAAGGTACATCTCTATCTGTCGAATCTTCCTTATGGTCCTCTACTTGGATTTTGGATTCGAGGGCCACAGATCATATTGTCTGCAGTCTGCATTTTTTCACTAAATATACCACGACTCAAAATCTAATAGTAAAACTCCTCAATGGTCATCATGTACCTGTCACACACATTAGCTCAGTACATATCTCTTCTCTTGTTCTAACAAATGTTCTCTATGTTCCTTTCTTTTCTGTCAACCTAATTTCCATTAATCAACTTACTTCATTCTCACATTGCAAACTAACTTTTACCAAACATTCATGTGTTATTCAGGAACTCGACACTTTGAAGACGATTGGTTTTGCTAAGCATTCTAATCGACTCTATTATCTTATCCCTATGCCACAAGCATACTCTGTTACACATCACTCACACAATCTTTGGCATAAACACCTAGGACATCTTTCAAATGCAAGACTCAAATCCTTATATAGCATAGAAAATTCTGTTATTTTTCATAATGTTGTTCAATGTGAAACTTGTCATTTTTCGACGCAAAAGAGGTTACCTTTTACTTTAAGTTCTTCTATTGCTTCCTCTTGCTTTGACATTGTGCATGTTGACATTTGGGGGCCTTACCACACACCTTCCATTCATAGCCATCGATTTTTCCTCACCATTGTTGATGATTACAGTCGTATGACCTGGGTATATTTAATGAAACATAAGTTAGAAACCAGAGAATTAATCAAGCATTTCTTTGCTTATGTGGAACGATAGTTCACAAAACAAATAAAATGCATAAGAAGTGGCCAAGGAGTCAAATTTTCAATGACTGATTTTTTTGCCAAGAATGGTGTTTTGCATGAAACCACTTGTATTGAGACACCTCAACAGAATAAAAGGGTTGAACGAAAGCACCAACACATTCTCAGTGTGGCAAGAGCTCTCAAATTTAAAGCCAACCTTCTAAACAAGTTTTGGTCAGAATGTGTTTTACATGTAGTTTTTCTTATTAATTAGATTCCTACCCCTCTTTTATCAAACAAATCTCCCTATTCAATTATATTCGGTAGTAATCCTACTCTCACAACTTTAAGAGTGTTCGGTTGTCTCTGCTTTGCTTCCACTAAAGAAGCCAATAGAGGAAAGTTAGATACCAGGGCAAGAAATGCTGTTTTTCTGGGTTTTTCTACAGGGACAAAAGAATACAAACTTTTTGATCTAGACACCAAACAATTCTTCTTGTCAAGAGATGTCATTTTCTATGAAAATTATTTCCCTTTTCAGGCTCTTCCCTACCACAGTTCTGCCCTACCAAGCGCAATCCTACCCTCAACTGAAAATTTCTTTATTTATGATGTCCCTCCAGCACCAACTGATTCTAAGCCATCTCCTTCATCTCAACCTACACCTCAACCTCGAGGTTCTACTAGACAAACTCAACCACCATCCTATTTGAATGACTATATCTATCCTACGTTGTCTCACACCTCTCCTCACTCAATTTCCACAGTCATTTCCTACAATAACCTATCCTCAGCACATAGACATTTTTCTCTAGCTCTTGCAACCTTAAAAGAACCTACAACTTATCATGAAGCTATGCAATCCAATGAATGGCAAGAGGCAATGCATACAAAATTAAAGGCCTTAATTTAAAATGAAACTTGGGAGCTCACCCACTTATCTCTTAGAAAGTCAGCTGTTGATTGTAAATGGGTACATCAGTACAAATTCAATCCAGATGGTTCAGTTCATTGATGCAAAAGCAGACTTGTGGCAAAGAGCTTCACTCAGCAGGCTGGTGTGGACTACAGCGAAACCTTTTCTCCCATGGTCAAGCACACTACCATTCACCTGGTACTTGCTCTCATTGCATCTCAAGACTGGCACCTTCATCAGCTTGACATTAACTACGCCTTCCTTCATGGCGATCTCCATGAAGGAGTCTACATGAAGCCTCCCCCAGGACTTCCTTTACCTGATCCAAAACTGGTCTGTAAGTTAAAGAAAAGCATATACGGCCTTAAACAAGCTAGTAGACAGTGGCATGAAAAACTCACCTTTGCTTTGCTTTCATATGGATTCCAGCAGTCTGCCTCCGATTACTCCATGTTCACGAAGACAGAAAACCACATTTTAATCTCTTGGCGTCAATCTCTCTCAAAGAAAGTACACCCTGGACTTGTTGACTAAAGCTGGCTTTTTGGACTATAAACCCCTTTCTACACCGATTGTTCCACATACAAAACTGACGGCTGATGGAGAACCCCACATTGACATCACTGGCTATCGCTGGCTCATTGGGAAGCTTTTGTACCTGACCATAACACGACCAGATATTAGCTTCGCCGTTCAATAACTCTCATAATTTCTGGATAAACCCACAAAAATACATATGCAAGCAGCTCAGAGGGTTTTACGATACCTTAAAAAAGCTCCCGGCTAAGGTATCCTTTTTCACCGTGATTCCAACATGTAAAATTCGGGCATTCTCTGATTCGAACTGGGCCACTTGTCCCGACTCTCAGAAATCAGTCACTGAATTTTGCATCTTATTGGGCTCATCCCTAATCTCCTGGAAATCCAAGAAGCAGGCCACTATCTCCAGGAGTTCCTCCGAGGCCGAGTATCGAGCCCTTACCACCACATCGTGTGAACTTCAATGGTTGTTCTATTTGTTGCAAGAATTTGGCTTTCATCATCAAACCCCCGCTTACCTCTACTGTGACAATCAATCCGCCCTCCATCTTGCCAAAAACCCCATTTTTCATTAATGAACGAAACACTTCGAAATCAACTGCCATTTCGTTCGTGAAAAACTCCAATCCGGATTCCTACATCTTCTACCAGTCGCCTCTCACTCTCAACTCAAACATTTTTACTAAAGCCTTACCCAAAGCCCAGTTTGACTCACTTCTCGCTAAGCTTGGAATCCAAAATGTCTTCCAGCTTACGGGGCAGGGGGGAGGATACAGAATAGATGAGCAATAACGCGCAGACAAAGGAAAGGAGAAAGCAGCACAAGAAGACTCCAGAAACCCCCAACAATAGAAACATCTAGAACATGGGCCTAATGGGTCATCAGATACAATAATACCTAAGCCCATGTGTAGTCTGTCCGAAAATTGTTACAGATTTGTTTTGAACCGTCTCTAGATACTTCTACTGTATGCCTATAAATATACACAATTAATCATCAATAAAGTTGGCTAGAAGAATGTTTCTTCCTTTTACAGTATAGTTTCATCAATTTCAACCTCCAAATCTTTAAGAGTATTGTGAAATCATAAAAACTCGAATACAAAACCTCCAGGGGGTGATACAGAATAGATGAGCAACAACGCGCAGACAAAGGAAAGGAGAAAGACACACAAGAAGACTCCAGAAACACCAACAACAGAAACATCTAGGGCATGGGCCTAATGGGCCATCAGATACAATAATACCCAAGCCCATGTGTAGTCTGTCCAAAAATTGTTACAGATTTTTTTTTGAACCTTCTCTAGATACTTCTACTGTATGCCTATAAATATATACAATTAATCATCAATAAAGTTGGCTAGAAGAATGTTTCTTCCTTTTACAGTATAATTTCATCAATTTCAACCTCCAAATCTTTAAGAGTATTGTGAAATCATAAAAACTCAAATTCAAAACCTTTAACACTATTTAGACAAATTTTGAGGATCAATTACATCACCCTTAGTCCTTAAAGGTCATGTATAAGGAGTATTTTCCTTATCAAAGGAATGGTTGGAGGATATTTTCTTCGATTGAGTGACAAATTTCCATGAATGTTCGTCCATCTAAATTATCAATTTCTGTCAGCAATATTCTTTGGGGACATTTTCGGCATTTCAGGCGTTGTCTATTGAAGCAAGCATCAAGCATCACTTCACTTTACCCAAAGCATATTTTCCGATGAAGTAATTTGATCGGTGTATGGAAAAAGTGAATTCAATTGATTCAGTTAGGCCCCTCGTGAAAAAGCGTATATATCTGTAATGCTTCGTATCACTCACTAGCCCTTGCCTGTTCATGCAAATGCATGGTTATTTGATGATAAGAGAATGAATCGTCAACTTATGACAATGAGAATTAAGGTTAACTTACTTTTAAAGTGATACTACGTTTTATAAAAATTGAAAAGTTGAAACTGAGAAGCAGTATATGATTTTAGCACTCATTTTATTTTCTGATTTCATCACACCGTTTCCATTTTAGCTTCAACTTTGTTTGGCTTCTACTTTCAAGAACAGGTTTACTACTACGTTCTAAATCAGAAAAAGAGTCATTTTTGTTTAAGTTGGGTAGTTTATGAGTCAGTGAGCCTTTGTTGCACTTTGCGTTATTCTTTTCATGTGAGATAAAATTCTACTTATATGTTAACACTCTCTCCTCAAGGCCTAACACGTGACGTCTATCGTGTTGAGATGGTGATGACTAACCCAATAGTAACTTGCTTTGATGTCATGTTAAATTTATAAGATTGAGTCTAAATAAACTGAACACATACAAACTCAAATAAAGTTTCATCCTAAAACTAATTGGTTTTAAGAAAAGTAACTCACTAAACCTATATGCATGCTCAAGATCATGTATTCTTTCCGTATGAGGCAAACTCTCACTTATACAAGGATTGGGGCTATAATTAAATTTCTCAAGCAATTCCTTAATAAATTTAAGGATTAGATTCCAAAGTCAAAAACGAACGAAAAAGGTAAGGTTAAATCATCAATTTGCAAGCTTTCTATGGTTTAAATACAGTAGTTGAGCATTACAAGCACTGTCCATGTTAGAACAGGATTTATTACGTATTTACAGTTCATTGCTTCAGCTGCAATATGCACATGGTTTTCAAGTCAAGAACTTCTCTAACAAGTTGCCAAAGAAGAAGCTTGATTTGGCCCATCCTCTAGACTCAGGCTGTCTAGCACCTCCAGGAGTCTTCTTGATATCAAGCATCATTGTGTGGCCAATTTCTTTGCGGAGTGCTTCAATGGTCTTCATATCCACTGGATTCCCCGAAGCATCTCTTACGTAGAAAACATTCATGGCTTGCTCTCCTTTCGTTGTCACACCTGCTCTTGTCACAGATAATCCATTCTCTCGAAGAACCCTTGTCACTTCTGATAGCAAGCCCACCCTGTCCTTTGCACAGAGCTCCAAGCTCAGACCCTGTGTTTCAGAAGGGGATTTTTATATTCTCTTTTTGCCAAATAATGGTGACAAGATAAAAAAGGGTGAAATATTGACAAATTTTTAAGTTAAGACTTGTTACTCACCTCACTTACTCTTCGTCTAATAGCAGCTTCAAGACATTTGATGACTCTATGCGTCTCTCCATCACTATCGAGTATGCAACCATCCATGTGCCGTATATAGTACTCCTATAAATTCACAATGCCTGCTTAGTTAGTTCTCCAATCTAATAATTCTTAAGGATAATTTTGAAGGGCACAACTCATCTTCAGGATGGAGTGAAAGAACGAATAACTACATAAACAAAAATTGAAGGATCTGTTACAATCAGACTCCTGCAAATTAAAGCAAATATTGCCCTGAATGCCAGCAAAGAAAAGCAGCAATGTCTTGTTGAAACTTTAAAGGAGCAATCTTTGTCATACACTGTTACCAAGTACTGTGTTTTCCCAAGTACATACCATAAACTACACAGCTGACAGTCGCCATTCAAACAACTTTCACAGTTCATTTCTTCCAAAGATTATCCGATTCATTTAGAAGGGTCAAATGTACCTGACTGGCGTAGGGGCCATCGGAGGAGATCGATGCATGAAAAACAACATATTGCATGTCCGTGAGAGTGCACACAATGTCAAACAACAACTTTGCCCGATCTTTGCAACGTACACCAACTACCGAGTACCCTTTGTCCTCACAACGCTCAATTGTTATATTTGGTTTGAAGGAAGGAGAATCAGCTTCAGTAGCTGCTACTCCACCTTCATAATCCCTATCAGCAAACAACATTTGGTGCAGTCTACGGTCAGTGTGGGTGAAACCCAAGGAGAAATTCATACGAGCAGCTTTCTCATCATCCTCACAACCACGTAAGATGTTCCTAAGTTGCTCCTCCATAATAGATAATCTGGTTGGGTCATCTACAGCACGATTTGTGGTATCATCATTGACGTAAAGAACACATGCAATTCGTCTATTATGTGTCCAAACTTCAGCAGCAAAAACATTGAAGTGAAGGTTGGCAAGGACAGCTGATATTTCGGACAGAAATCCGGGACGATCCCCGCCAATGAGTTCTATGACTGTGTGATCACCAACAGAGTGCACTCCAATCTGTTTGCCTGGCCACGCCTTTGCTTCATCTTTGTTGTAGCCTTGTGGACCTAGAGCCTGTTGAAACCAAGCCATTATGAGAGATTGCTAATAACTCGCACTGATAAATAAAGAAGAGGCACTAATTCACCAATTTTCCATTAGTCTTTCATTTATTTGCCCACGTAGTAGAATGATATTGATTGGCTTCCTTCTATCAGAAAAGATTTCTCATCAATAAACTTGAAATGCACATTTGTACTTCAATTACAATCTCCTTCACAAAGTGATGATCAAGTCACTTTGAAAATTGGCATAATCCCTTGATCAGAATGAGTATGAAAGCCTCGACTGGCACACAGAAAGAAGGAAAAGATTGGATAGCTTTTTATGATGTCAATACTCAGGAGAATGAAATAAAACACTCAAAACAAACTTGTTTGATATAAGAGGATGGAATTTAGAGAAGCAAATGATGCAGGACTTGATATAGGGAAAATTGAGATGAATAGGGGAAAATGAGAAAACAGTACGATAGAGGGAGAAGCAGGATTTAGTGAGAAACAGAAGACGGTCGAGATGGAACAAGAAGAGAACAGAGAAGAAAGTAACAGAACTAAGAAGCCTGAAGAGAGAACGAGGAAAGAAGTTGAAGCCCATCTCAAGACAAAATCCATGCTGTAAAAACGAAGCTAACCCCGACATCAGTAAATCATGCAAAATCAGCATATTTGTTCTACACCCTAAAGGGTGGTTGCTCTTCATCAACCCCAGTCTTATGAGGCCTAAAAATTTTTGTCCTTTCAACCCTGGAAATATTCAGAGACTGGTGTTATTTTGGATTCACTATTTTAAAATGAAAAATAAACGCAAACCATCTCTATCTTTAAATTTCATTCCCACTGTCAACTAGAAATTAGTAAATTTAAGCATGAATGCAATTTGATTTGAATTTTAGCACAGCAAATAAGTACAAGAAGCACATACCTTCTCTATGTAGGCTATGGTTTTGATATCTGTAATCTTCTTCCCTAGTTGATCAGTGACGTGAAATACTGTTCATCACGATAAGTGGTGTCAAAGGAAGACAGAAGGAAAAAACAAAAGAACAGAAAGAGTAAACTCACATCATAATAGACATAAGTGATATCATGTACTTGCTAAATGCATGGCATGGAGAGAAACTGTTCCTATACACAGGCCATTATCTCTTTTTTCAAGTGAAATAACAAGGAAAGATCGAAGAAAGGATATACTTACTGTCCATTAACCATCCTCCATCAGAGGATATGTAAGCTTTGGTGATAATCAGGTCAAGATCAGTTAAGATCTGCACAACTTCTAGCAGAATTCCATGCTTGTTCATGCTGTCAACCTAAACAATCAAATCCCATGCTATTTATTTCGTCATTGCCATGCAATCATGTGAGGTCAAACATAAAGCAACAATGACTTAGAAGCATAATGCAACTTTAAATTCAGCATGTGGAAATTTAACTGATCTTATATTCACCCAGTACTGATGAAGATGGAAAAAACACAGATAGCCCTACACAGTCTAATGTCGAGCACAATGGCATTGCAAAATAGGAATTCATATGCATATATAGTTTATGTTTTACTGTTGTTTTTGTAACACATACTTTGTTTTTGTTATTATTTCATTATAAGACAATCCTTATAAGGCAATTATGTATGTACATTACAACAGCTTATATACTTGGATTAAGATATGAAATAGGAATTAATATGCATATATAGT
>JANZLH020000020.1:32492-43174 GCA_026770325.2 Erythroxylum fimbriatum | reverse complement strand
TAATTAATTTCATATAATAATAATAAGAAGAAGAAGAAGAAGAAGAAGAAGAAGTTTAAAATTTATAATAAATAATAATAATAACAATAATTAATAATAATAATAATAATAATAATAATAATAATAATAATAATTTTAAAATTAATGATGATGACGAGGATGATGATGAGGATGATGATGATGAGTTTAATAATATAATTAAGAATAAAATTTGTTTATGTGGGGAGGGGTATAAATAGTAACCACTAGATTGGAATGAAAACTTAATACCCACCCTTTTGGAGGGTTTAGTAGATTCCCAAATTTAATGGTATAAATCCATTCCCTTGGAATTGAAAACCCCAAAGTAAACACCATTTTTTACAATTATTTCATTCCTTCATTCCCAAACCCTCAAACCAAACGCCCCCTTAATATCAAACATAGACTAATCAAATATTATTAATATAATAAACTAACTCAACATTTAAATCCGATCCAAACAAATTAAATTTTACTTAAAATAAGAATTAAAGATAAATATAATAAATTATTTGTTTGTATCGAATTTAATTAATTTAGTTCGAGTTTAGGAGTTGCATTGAATCCTTATATAAATAACATTTGATTAGTATATATTTAATATTTATATAATATATGTTTCGCAATTATTTTTATATGAAGTCTAACAAAATGGATTTTTTAAAAATTGAAAATGAAAAAGTATTTTTTGAGAATTTTAAATTTAAGGAGAGTTCTAAAATTTCTAAACTACGAGAGAAGTTTATATCCTTTATTTTTTTTCTTTTAGGACTTGAAAAATCACGACAAATTAAGTTTGACTGAAACTTGGGATCTAGACACTCTACATTCTTCATTGCCTTACGTGGTAGAAAAGATGATTACAACAATCCCAATTCCTCATTCCTTGGATATGTTTGATGTGCTCATTTGGGGAGAGAATGCTAATGGTGCTTATTCCGTGAAGTCATGCTACGAGTTTATAACTAGGATGCTTTATCCATGTGATCCTACGAAGAAATGGATGCGTCTTTGGAAACTTAATGTCCCTGAGAAATTTTATTTCTTCTTGGACTGGTCAGATGGCAACGCCTTCCTACAAATCTCTTACGGTATAATCGCAGTATGAGTGAATCTTCCCTCTGCTATTGATGTTGGAGGAGGTAAGAATCTGTCCTTCACGCTCTTCGGGATTGTATATGGGCTTCTCAAGTATGGCACTTACTCCTTGCTAATGTCGGTGAATCCTTCTTTCGGTTTAACATGGATGATTGGATAGTTATGCATGCTTTAGATCCGACCTTATTCCCTGATTGTGTTCTTAAGTTCCTAGTTGGTGCCTAGATTATTTGGTGTGCAAGGAACCAAGCGGTGATCCACCACAACACTATGTCGACTATTGTACAAATTCGGTGGCACACTAACCTTTTAAGGGACTGTTAGATGGCATCCACATCTTCTGTTCAACAATGCATCCAAAGTGAGGATAAATGGATTTTTTGATGTACCCCTTCGACTGAGTTTGTGAAGATCATTGTGGATGGTAGTTCTCGTGGCAATCCTGGTGACGCTGGTTTTGGAGGTATTATGCGAGATAATTGTACCCATTGGATAATGGGTTTTACGGGATTTATTGGCCATGCCATCAATCTCAATGCTAAGTTGCAAGCTATTCGACATGGGTTTGTTTGGCTTGGGATCATGGACATCAAAAAGTGCCTATGGAATCTGATTTTAAGAAGCAATCTGACTTTCAGAAGCAGTCAATTTGATAAATAAATCATGCTCACATACTCATCAATATTTTAGCATTGTTGGAGACATTCCTAGATTGCATGCTTGTGACTGGTCTTGTTTTCTTTCTCATATCCTTCGCAAAGGTAATCAGTGTGTAGATTTCTTAGCTAAGCTAGGATTGTCGAGTGCTCAAAATCTAGTCCTATGGGACAATCCGATTCTAAGAACGCATTCGTTACTTTATAATGATGAGAGGTTAATTGCCTTCTTAAGACGTTAGTTTGTTTCGTTGTTTCGTGCCCATTACACCAAAAAAAACAATTTTGGGATTGGTATAAAACCGAAACTAAAACTTAAGAATATTTGGGAGAGGAGAATTCTTCTTATAAATTGGTATCACTTACATCAAGTTAACCCTTCTATTTATAGTACAAATTTTCTAATAAAATACTATCATGATAATAGAAGTGGCACACTAACTATTAAGTGGTGCATTTGGTGCACTAACTATTAAGTGGTGCATTTGGTGCACTAACAATTAAGTGGTGCATTAATAATTAGTGGCACACCATATTATTTCTATCTTTTATAACAGAAACCATAATTTTTAGGATCTTTCTTGCTATTCCCGATTAAGAATTTATTATTTGTGGGAGTTGCCAAATTTTGGAGTTTGGACTGTTAATTATAATATGATGCCTTTATTTGCATAAAAAATATGATGCCTTTATATGAATTTAGTGGGAGCGGAGCGGGAATTTCGAGTCGGATATTCACAGTTTATGGCTTTTTCAGCAATTTTTTTCCAATTTCTTATTTGATATATTAATTTTTCACATATTTATAATATCACGTTATTTTTTAATTTTTAAAATAATATTAATACAATTTTAAATAAAATCAAAACTTTGATAATTTAGTCATCAATTTAGTTTATGTGATATTATAACTAGAAAATTTAGAATTATCATAATATAAATTTCAAAATAATTTCTTTAAATATTAATTAAAGGTATCATTTTTCACCTTAACTTATACTATAACAGAAGGGGCTTTTGGCCACAAATATTTTCATCGCTAAAAGCTTCAAAATCGTCTCCAAAATATTTTAGCAACGAAAAAAATTCGTTGCACGAATCTTCACCAAATTACGGTAGCAGAATATGATCGGCAACGTTTCTACAAAATCGTCGCAAACTATATTTCGCTCTGAACTCAAATAAGTCGCGAAAAGAGATGGGCGAAGATAAGATAAATCATTGGCAAAGATATTTTGGGACACTTTCTTTTCGTGGCTAAAAGTTATTAGCTACGTTACCGTATTTGTAGGTAATATGTTTTGCGACGTTTTGTATTTCGTAGCAAAATAGATTTAGCGATGGTTTTCAGAATGTAGGTAAAAGTTATTCGAGACGGTTTCTGGAACGTAGCTAAAAAGTTTTGGTGACAATTTTAGAATCATAGCCAAATCTTTTTAGCTACGCTTTTTATTTAATTTTTAAAATTTTTTGATTAACTTTTAATTTTTAATAATTAAATTTGACGTTTTTAGGAACGTAGCTAAAAAGTTTTGGTGATAAATTTTGATTTTTTACTAAACAATCCTATAAATTTTTTCATTTAATTATGATTAAAGGTAAGGTTTTTAATCCATCTTATTGTTTGTAATATTTAGTTTTTTATAATTAATTAAACAAAATAAAAATAAAATAATTAATAATTAAAAATTAGAAGCATTTTTACATTTAAAAAATGTTATTAAATTTTAATAACAAATGTTAAAAAAAAAACTTATGTACAAACTAAGACTCATGCTCATCGTCATTATTACTTACATAATTTAGGCAAAGTATTTGTTTAATCATCTTTTCAAGCTTAGTCAACTTTCGTTTAGTGCGGTTTAACTTTTGCTCATTACGTTGTAATGTTTCTCCATTACATTGTAACTAATCCTTAAGTGACCGGTTCTCTTCTTAAAGCGTCGTTATATATGCTGATTGTGACGATGATGAACTAATTGGCTTAAGGCCATACCCAAGGCCTTTGATGTACCCTGATCTTGTACCAAGGACGCTATTGCAAGTCTTATCTATGTTTGGCTCATTTATGTCAAACAATGATCTTTGCAACAACTCCCGCATCCTATTCTAAAATTTAAAAAACAAAATAAATATTTAATTCAAACATTATTAGTTAGTAATACATAAATAAATAAACTTAAAAATTAAACAAAATTTTATACTTACATAATTATTCTGCGCTTCTTCAGATGTCCAGTCGTCACCTTCCTTATAGTGTGTAAGTTAGGATCACACTCTTCTCCATGTAGTTCCTTCTGACTCTATTTTATGAAAAAAAGAATTGAAACACAATAAATAATATTGCATTTACTGATATAATTATAACTTCTAAACAAATAACTTATAAATTCATTTGTTCGACAATAAATGATTTGGAGCCTTGGTTGTAAAGAGTTTTCATTTTTCCTCTATTAACCTTTGCTTTCTCACACTTATCCTAAATAAAGCAAAGAAATAGTCATTAAATTAAATTGTGGAACAAGATTAATTGAAGCAAATGTGAAGAGAAAGAAGACAAACCTTAATGTTGGCAGAGGCCCATTAATCACACATTTGGCTCCAATTTTCTGGAATTGTTTTGTCTAGTTTCTATTACTTTTAATTTCCTTCATATCTTGATTTTGATTACAAATCCTTTTGTTTTGATCCAAATGTGAGATAAATTGAGTGCAAATGGTGTGATTATTGCATGAATGTTAATTATATTATTTTGTGAATTCTGCATAGGTTAAAGGGACAGTCACGTAAAGTTTGCATGAAAAGAGAAATAAAAGAAAAGAAAAGTAGTGACAAGTGTCATCACCTCACAGTGGTGATAAGTCACCACCTTAAAAGTGGCGTGACTAACATTTAACTTTGTTAAATGTTAGTCATGATGGTGACTTGGTAAGTCACCACCATGCATGATTAACATTTAATTTAAATGTTAGTCACGGTGGTGACATACCAGTCACGGGGTGACTTAACTAGTCATGCCCATATATGGCTAATCACCCCTATGCAAATTCTTGGATACTAACTTTGAGTCTGACACATGCAAGTTGACGACATAACAACCCTACAAACCTAAACCTACAGTCGGGTTATAAATAAAAAAGGAAGGATGCAAAAAAGTGGGGGCTGAAGCTATACACAAAAACCCTTTAAACACACCACCGAGACACTACATACTCATTCTGGAGGAACAGAGAGATAGAGAGAGAAGAGAGAAACAGAGAAAGGAAACAAAGTGAGTTGGGAAGAAGAGAAAAACAATAGAGAGGTGGAAGCTTAGGAGAGGCTGAAAGCGAGAGCTAGAGATGAATCCCATTCAACCTATTTAGTTGAATATGCATGATTGAGTTGTAGATATGTTGTCTTATTTATTGATGTGGTTTCTATACTGAATGGATGTAATAGAATGGCTAAAATTTGCATCATTTTAGTATTAATGAAGATTTGAGAGATGAAGTTTAACACAGATCGAGAAACTCTGGACACTTAGGTTAAGAACTAAAAATATATTAACTTAAGTGGTAATTAGTAGTCAAGTTTTCATAATTAATTTGGATAATAACTTGTTGAATACAAAAGTTAGACTAGTTCATTATTTTAATCGATTTAGAACCCAACTATTAATTTTAGTAAGACAACAATCTAATCATTTTTCCTTAATCATGCATAGGAGATTAAATTAGTGAAATTAATTCTCAAGAGTTTTTCCACTTAGATTGATCTATTTGTCTTTGCTCCCAATTGATTCCGTCCACTTTTCAATTTAATTTTGTAATTTTCCTTAAAGCTTTCACTCAACAATCAGGATAGAATGTTTAAGACTACACTGTTTTTATTTTTATTATTAATTCAAACTTAATTTAAGTTGATCAATTTCACTTCCGTGGGAGATAACTCTGTGTTATTAGCTACAACTACCTCCTATACTTGTGAGTAGGATACCCTAGGTTTTTTTAGAATTATTTGGGCATAGCAAGTTTTTGATGCCGTTGCTAGGGAGGTGTTTAGTGTTTTGAACTTGAATTAATTTTGATTGTTTTTTATTTGCTAAAGTGATTTTGATTGTTTCGTCGATTGTTTTGTCTGTTTATGCATACATTTTTGTTGTGTTATTTCATTGAGTTATTTTAGTAATTTTCTTATTAATTCACTATTGTTTTTATTTGGTTTATACGAGGAAGGAGGTCTCAGGAAGGTGAACTTGCTCCCTTTATTGACAAAGTACATCAGATAAGAGAACTTCCAAGGGACTTTGAAGACAATCTTGAGGGATTCAAACCAAAAGATCAAGAAATGGGTGATAGGCAGCCAGTAATGAAGGAGTATACCAGACCTGTAATTTGTACTGCTACTTCATGCATTGGTTTGGGACAGGCAACCAGAAACTATGAGTTGAAAAACATGTTGTATCCTAATGAAGACCCTTTGAACTTCATTCGGGAATTCTACACCACTCTCCAATTTTTGGTATGAACCTCAGAGGCAACGATCTCAATGTCTTCTTAACCAGTTGCTATGTCGCACAGTCTCTCATAGAAGTCTCCAATAGTTTCACTCTCATCCATCTTAAGCTCTTCAAATTTCATAGCCAACTTCTGAAATTTTGAGGCTATCAATGATTTCGATACTTCATGTATAGTTTGCAAAGTGTCCCATGCTTCTTTCGTCGATTTAAAGCTGATATCATAGCAAAGTGAGCTTCATCAACTGCATTGAAGATGGCGTGCAGGGCTTGAGAATTTCCAAGCGCTCTCTCTTCTTCAACCTTTGTTCACTCAGATGCATCTTTAAATACTGTTTCTCCCTTTTTATCAGTCGTCATTGGATGTGTCTAGTTATTTAAAACAGAGCTCCATCCTTTTGTTCCTTGTGCCTGAATGAATACTCTCATCTGTGATTTTCACATATGATAATTTGAACCATCTAACGACGATGACCTAATGATTGATGCCCCTTCTCTTATAGTCATAATTGTGAAATAACGATCTGCGCCAACTTGATGTACAAGTTCTGATTGGGTGACCCGCTCTGATATCAATTGAAAAAGCGCAGGCGAGTATTAGTTTTGCAAAATCTTCAATTTACCGCAGTTGTTTCCAGCATAATCAAAAACCAGAAAAATTAAACAATCAAAAGCAAAAAAAACAAATCAACACTGATATTTGTCAATGCAATTCGACACACCTTGCCTATGTTTGCAGGGCCCTCACTCAGCTTAATACTTTCATTAACGACAATAGTTTTATACAAGGCTTTGCTAAGTTGACACCACTCAACCTTTGACGCTATACCTCGTCTTCACTACCTGTGAATGAATTTCACACCCTATTACGACCATCTCGTATTAACCTCAATAGAGGATTTTTCTCAACAATCTTATAACGAAAGAACACTAAATAAATAACTCAAGTGGTTAAACAAAATTCAACATAAATGAGAAAACTTGTGAAAGAAAACAACTTCCCTAACAATGTTGTTTTGTCAATGAAAGATTAGGAAGTTGTCCACCAAGAAATCTGTTGTAAACCTCCCAATTGTCACTAGAGCATCCCACGCATAGCAAGAGAAAAATCCCTAACAAAAAACAAAAGTTTCTTCACCAAAATGTTGCACACAATGAAGCTATAACCACACAAAAACTTTTGAAGTTTTCACAAAAAAAAATCCAGCAACAACGACTGCCTATAATGGTCACACCGAAACCCAAAAAATGTAGGAGTCACGCACGTACAATCTATGGATTACTCACAATACCCTTTAGCCCACACAGATGTGATCCTTGACAGAAAAACCAACATTAGGATGAATTAATTATAAATGAAAAATCAACAGTGCTACACTCCAATCCATTCGACAACCATATATCTAAGAGCTCTCAGCAGAAAATCCATCAATAATGCAAAACAAAAGAAGACCCGGTTGTGAAGCACATCAACGATACACCCAAAAAGGGAATCACGACAAAACCCAGCTCTGAAGACATCATTGACACACTAGCCCAAAACCAGTTACAGCAGAAGACATACACGGTAACTAGAAAAACATCAACGACAACTACACAAGGAAGACCCGTGGTCAAAGACTTACCAATATAAATTGAATGACATTGAAGTATGGATTAAAATTGCCCAGTTGATTCACCCAAGGACAAAAACAAAAACACAGCTGCAACCCCAAAAATATCAACAACATAAGACCAAGAAGTACCCCAACGACACTCACACCTAAAGGGAATCACTACAAATTAAGGGAATCATACTTAATGGTCACATCATGCTCTAAGAAGTCTTTTTAAGATGAAGTTCTTTAACCAATTAATTAATAGAAAACTGCAGCATCAAAGAGGAATTACACAGAAAATCCTTATGCAAAAAACAGTCACATAATCTACAAGAGTTCTTTTCTAGATAGAATTCTAACTTTATCCAATTTTTCAATATAGCAGATTTTATTCTATCCCACTTTGGTTTGAATTTTAAACTCATCAACATTATTTTAGATGTCCAATTATCAAAAAATGTCAAAACCTATTGATGGGCATTTTATATTGATTTTATGTACATAATTTTCTAAACTCTTGTCCATTTAATGTTTAAATTGCACTAATTAAGAGTTAATTGTTTTAATTTTAGGCACATATTAGATTTGGAATGTTTAAAAGCATAAGGCAAGAAAAGCTTCTCAAAGGAAGACCCACGCCACCTAAAAACGTTAACGTTTTGGCTAAGACAAGAATAAAGAGGGTTGTGCGTGAATAAGGAGGGGTGCGCGTGAATAACAAGTGGACCACAAACCTTAATTGTCACATCAATATTTAGGAAAGAAAGAAGAGAAGTTGGCAGCGGCAGAGACAGAGGAACGAAAAACAACTTTATCCCAACAGCTACATCATTCGTTTGGCGTGAACAAGATGTGAACCAAAAACTTATTTGTCACGTCAATGAATAGGAAGAGGAAGGGAGAGCTGGTAGCAGAGAGAGGGTCGTGAATGTTGGCCAAGACGTGATAAAGCAGTGGAATGAAGGAGGGAGCTGCGGCTGGGAGAGAGGGCGTGAATTGGAGGATAAACCAACCATTTATTTGTCACGTCAATGAACAGGAACGAAGGAGAGAGTTGTGGCTGGGAGAGAGGGTGTGAACATGAGAGAAAATAAAGTCGCGTGACAAACGTCTATGGTTGAGAAAATACAGCAGCTATAGAAGACGTCGGTAGTAGAGAATTTCTTAGACAGCAACAGTCGTCTCTCTCGAAGAGAAAATACAGCAGCGATAGAAGACGTCGGCAGTAGAGAATTTCTTGGACAGCAATAGTCGTCTCTCTCGAAGAATAAATATTGAGTATTTTTAATTTGTTTTTATTCCTTATTTGTTTTAATTTTTGTGGATTTAATCAATGCAAATATATGTTATGACCATGATTTGTATTATATTGATGAATATGTATAAGTAAGTTTTTTTTGTTGAGGTTATGATTAATATTGGATTAGAACAATTTTTGTGGTATTGGTTTTTGCTTGATTGAATGCATATTTAGTTCTAATTTAGATTGATCACTTAAATTAAGGCCTTAGATGATTGAATGTCATAACCAATGGGATTTAATTTGTCGGAAAACTAATCAAGCAACATACTTGAGACTAAAGCGTAGACCAACTTTAGGATCTTGTATGAGAATACCTAGGATTAACGAACTTAATTTTAGGCTTCTTGTATTGAATGTCTTTTATTCCAAATTATCTATGAACTAAGTAGGTAACTCGGATTTAGAAGAGAAGGGCATTCTTATGAACATTGAGTTCGACTTACTTAAGTAAAGTAACTCCTAAATCAATCCACCGTTACAAGTTTTAGTGCCTAATCTAATTAAAATATGATACCTCAACCAATTTATGTCATTTGATTAAGTCTAGTTGTTTTTAATTCATACTTTGCATCTTGCATATTTTCTTAATTCGCTTATTTAATTTATTTTCGAATCAATCAACTCTTAATCGTGTGAGTAATTTTATATCGTTTAATTTAATTGTCTTGCGTGTTGGAATCTCTTGGGTACGATATTCGGTTCTTACCGTTTTATATTACTTGTCAACGGGGTACGCTTGTCTCTAGTTGGTCTAGATAGAATTTAATTTATATTGTTTTGTTTAGACCGCAACAAAACCAAATAATAAGATATATACCAAATATCTTAACCAGGGACGGAGCCATGTTATAGGGGAGGGGGGCCTCAAATATTTTTTTTTAAATTACTTATATAATTAAAATTTTTAAAATTACAAATATAAGTGACCCCCTTAAAAAAAATCCCTATCTTCTTTTCTCTTCATTTTTTTTGCAGTTAGATGTTGGCTCCCGGCCCCCCCTTAGAGCTGAATCTGGTTCCGTCCCTGATCTTAACAATAATATTAACGACCTGTTTGGTAGAGGGTAATAGATATTCTATTACCCCTCTATTCTTAATTGTTAATTATTACTGTGTGATGCGCGGCTTATCATTCAATTCAAAGATTGATCCTTGGAAACCGGTCAAATAAATTTATACCAAGGATTGCAGTACAGGATGCAACCTCGGGTCGACTCTCAAGGAACCAGTGCACAATTGATTCTAAGACTAGCCTAATGTTTGAATTATGCAAGAAAGCAATTAAAAGGGGGGTTTTGATTTGATTTTGAAATTAAAGAAAACAAAGTATGAAATAAATATTTTTTTGGATTTTTGAGAAATTAAACAATTGAAATTAAACAAGTGTGAAATCAAATTACTAAAACTCTCTTGAAAATGCAGCTTGGATTATCATCGTTCAAATAATTTTCAGGGTTTGAAATCCACTAAGTTTCGAAATGTAAACCTTAACAACTCGTTAAGTCCAA
>JANZLH020000019.1:2694918-2710848 GCA_026770325.2 Erythroxylum fimbriatum | reverse complement strand
AAAAGACAGACTTGAGCGTCGGAGGGGCCTCCCGGGAATCAACTCCCGGCCCGTCTTTATTGTTTTGCAGGTATTCCATAGCCAGAGTCGCACAGATCATGGATCCAAACAACAACGTTTAACCTCAGCAAAATCTGGCTGAACCAGAAATAAAAATAAAATCTAAGAAACTTTACAACTTTATAATTTATTATCCTTTAATGATATCATGCATAACTTTCGATTATGTAAAACTAAATATTCTCTTTAAGACATGCTTGTCTTAGACTTATGCTATATAATTTTTAAATGGCTATCAAAAAGTTTTTTAATTACAGCACAAGAAATGCTTCAATTGAATATAGTTCAATTTATAATATATATTTTCCTCAAATCAATATGAAATAAAGATGTAATTTCAATGAGAAACAATATAATTTAGAAATTAATATAAAATAAAATATTTAGTCAATAGAAATATGTTGCATCAAAATATTTTAACTAAATATTAAATGTCAGTATTTTGACAAAAACAGTAGAAGCCCAATTGTTTTGGAATAAAAGGTTTCTCAAGCTAGAAAAGCTCATTATCAAATATCTAATAGGAGATAGACTCCACCTGAATAGAACAAATACCTCAATAAAAGAAATTGAGATTAAAAAAAGGGACATACAAGATTTAACGTGAAAACCCCTTAATAAATATAAGAAAAAATAACAGGCAAGAATAGAACATTTTTCACTATAAAAAACAAATATTACAAGAAGAAGAAAACAAAGACTAGAATCCTTAATGAAGGCTTCTAGTCTCACCCACTTCCAATAGGATAGAAAACCAACAATCTCTCCCTTGAAGATTTGATTGAAAACAAATCAATTTCCATATCTTTATTTCTATCTTGTCATTTCTTTTATGTCTACATTTTTGCCAAGCGATACAAGGATCTACACCATATGAATTTATTAGTGTTGATTGACTTTGTTAGTACATCTACTAGGTTCTCTTTTGTGTAAATTTTTTGCATGTCCATACTTCCATCTTCACCACTTCACAAACAAAATGATATTGAACTCTTATATGTTTAGTTTTGGAATGAAAAACTAGATTCTTTGCAATATGCAAGGCACTCTGATTATCACAAATACAGAGGGATTTTCTCTTATCGATACCCAAGCAACTCCAAAAACCTTTTTATCCAAATCGATTCCTTGCAAGCTTGTGTAGTTGCCATATACTCAGCTTCTGTTGTAGATAATGCTACAACTATTTATGGTTTAGACACTCAGCTCACAGCTCCTCCTGCAATAGTAAACACATAGCTTGTAGTGGATTTTCTTTTATCAAGATTGCCTGCAAAATCAAAATCAACATATCCTTTGACAATAAATTTCAGATCCTTCATAATACAGAGTAACATTTGAGGTCCCTTTAATATATCGTAGGATCCTCTTTACAACCCACTAGTGTCCTCGACCAGGATTTGCCATGTAATGACTAACCACTCCTACTGCATGTGCAATGTTTGGTCTAGTACAAATCATAGCGAATATTAAACTTCTCACAGCTGATGCATATGGCACTTAAGATATCTCCTTCCTCTTTGCTTCACTGTTAGGGTTTTTACTTGAAGATAACTTTAAATTAACAGGAAGAGGGATATAGATTGACTTACAATCTTGCATATTGAAGCGTCACAGGATTTTCTTTGTAATTTTTCTGAGAAAGCCAAATCTTCTTATTATTTCTATCTCGGTAAATTTGTATCCTTAGAATCTTGTTTGTCAGTCTTAAATCCTTCATTTCAAACTCTCCAACTAACTGAGCCTTCAAATCTTGAACATGATCTTTGTTGGGGCTTATAACCAATATGTCGTCAACATACAATAATAATACGATGAAATCATTATTACCAAACCTCTTGAAATATGCATAAGGGTATGTATTAAATTTGTTGAATCCATGACTAATTATAAAGGAATCAAATCTTTTATACTAACATCTTAGTGCTCGTTTTAAATCTTACAAAGATTTATTCAACCTACAAACCAAGTTTTCTTTCCCTAGTGCTTCAAAATCTTCTGGTTGATGCATTTAAATTTCTTCTTCAAGATCTCCATAAAGAAATACAGTCTTTACATCTAATTGCTCTAAATATAGATCAGAAGTAGCACACATAGACAGTATAATCTAAATTGTATTAAGACAAACTACAGGTGAAAATTTTTATGTAAAGTCAATACCTTATTTCTGAGTATATCATTTTACCACCAACCTTGCACGATACCGCTCCACCTAATCATTACTGTAATGTTTGATCTTGTACACCTATTTGTTGTCAATGGGCTTTCTCCCTTGTGGTAGTGACACAAGCTTCCATGTCTTATTCTTATGAAGAGCTTCTATTTCTTCCTACATTAATGTTGTCATCTAAAGTGATGCATCTGAGCTATTTGTTGCTTCTCAGAATGTTGATGGTTCTCTATCTTTTGTTAGGAGACAGTATGTAACATTGCCCTCCATAATATAATCAGATTGCCAAGTCAGGATTCTCCTTTCACAAATTGACTGTCGAACTTCTATATTTTCATATTCAACTAGTTCTTGCTACTCATGATCTGATATAGCTTCAGTAGAATCTTTTGATTCAGTCTTCCTTTCTTCTTGAATCATTATAACTTCAAAATTTTCTTCAAACGTGTTACTTTGATCTTTCTCTTATAGTTTATCTTCTGCAAATATGACATCTCTGCTAATGACAAGCTTGTGGGAAGTAAGATCCCATAGTCAATACCCTTTGATTCCCTAATCATACCTCATAAATCTACATTTTCAGGATTTTGGATATAGTTTTGTGATATCTTTGGTATTATACATCACGAAAAAAAGACTTCTAAATGTGTGTAACTAAGAATAGTCTGTTGGTTTACCGGTCCACATCTCCATTAGTATCTTCAGATCAATTGATCTTGTTGGTGATCGATTAATCACATAATAGGCGATCTTTACTGCTTCTACCCAGAAATACTTTGTCATACTTGCAATTCTCAACATGGCTCTAGTTCTTTCAATCAAAGTTCTGTTCATTCGCTCTGCCACTCCATTTTGTTGAGGAGTGTAAGGCACTGTGAATTGACATTTGATGCCTTCTCGATTATAAAAATCAATGAACTCATCACTAGTATATTCTCCACTATTATCAGTCCTGAGGTACTTGATTTTCTTCCCCATCTTTAACTCAATTTGTGCTTTAAATATTGTGAACGTTGGAAATAGATCTCCCTTTCTCTTAATAGGATAGGCCTAACATCTTCTGGAGTAATCATCAATAAAGGTCACAAAGTACCTTACTCCACCTAGAGACATAACCGGTGCTTGCCATACATCAGAGTGAATCAATTCTAGAATATCTTTACTTCTAGAATTTGGTGTGTTAAATTTCAATTTATGCTGCTCACTTATAATGTAGTACTCACAGAAGGGTAATGATACCTTTGTGAGACCAGGAAGTAGTTTCTGCTCAGCAAGAATCTTCAATCTTTGTTCTGACATGTGGCCAAGTTTACGGTGCCATAATTTTGTTGCATTTTCTGCAGAACTAGCTTATGCAACCGATGCATTTGCTTCCATATATATCTCTCCCATAAGCTTGTATAAGTTTGCAGCCATCCACTCCGTCTTCATGACTATAAGCACTCCTTTGATCACCTTCATGAATTCATTTTGAATGGAGGTCTTACACCCAATTTCATCCAATTATCCTAAACACAATAAATTCTTCTTCAAGCCTTTCACTTGTCGCACATTTTGAATAGTGTGAATTGTACCATCATACATCTTCAACTTAATGGTGTCAATCCTAACAATCTCCAAGGCATGGTCATTTCCTATGTACATAAATCCTGTAGAGATAGATATATAAATGGGAAACCAATCTCTACAAGGAGTCATATGCCATATTGCTCCTGAATTCATTATCTAAGCATTAGTGAGCTCTACTCTATCCTTGAATACCATTGTTGCTTCACTATATAAGATTTCTCCATTGGCAACGCATCCCTGAGAAGTTGATGCTTCAAAGGCCTTATCTCCACCCTTCTTAAATCAACATTCACTTTTAAAGTATCCTCTCTTGCCATAGTTGTGATACTGGAGATTTTTCTTAAGATTTTTCTTACTTCAAGATTTTGATCTTCCTTGTTTGTGATGCCCAATGGAATCACGCTCTATTGACTGTCCTTTCGTCATCGATAGGGCGTCTGCTTAATGCGAACTTGTTAGCCTTTCTTCCTTGTTGATGCATCTGCTTTCTTCTTCAAGAACTGAAGCAGCAACATCATCAAATACCAAAGTATCAGTGAGGATATTATTGGTTAAATTGATGAGTTGGTCATATGAATCTGAAAGACTTTAAAGTAGAATCTCCACACGTTCATTTGGATTTACATTATATCCCAACTTTAAAAGTTGAGAGCATACTGAGGTCAGAGTATTGATATGCTATGTTGCTAAAGTAGATTAAGACATTCGGAATGTGTAAAGTCTCTTCTTCAGAAAAATTTTGTTGTGAAGAGACTTAGCTTCATAAAACTTTGTGAGATAATCTCATATCTCCTTGGTTGTTTTCTTTTCCTCTACACCTTGCAAGATATCGATAGACCAAGATGCAAATCTGACATGGCCAAGGCATCTATTTGTTTCCATTTGACGTCTTTTGTGAAATCCGCTGACTTAGCACCGATGGCCTCCAAGTAGTTATATTTTATTAATATTGCCTTCATCTTCAATTTCCATAATGAGAACTTTGTCCCGTAAAACTTTGTAATATCAAATTTAGTCGACATTGCTTCTATTACAAGAATTGACTCCCACTCTCCCACATTAAAAAGGGAATCGCCTCAAATTACCTCCATTTAGTATGTAATAAGACTATAGTACACCGGGAAAGTTCCCAAGAAAGACTGAAGGAGTCATAAATGGTTTCACTTAAAACTCATTCTCCTTAGACAGAGCTTTTCCTAGACATGTACTTAGTCACCTCAAATATCAGCGAAAAATGCCCGAAAAATGACAACAAGAACTTGAAAATTTAACCACTCTTAACCTACAAGAACACCAAGGAAAAACTCATTTTCTAATGTGAAAGATCAAACTATGTTGTAGCCACACAGCATACTTGAGCAACCCTTAGGCTCTGATACCACTAATAGGAGATGGACTCCACCCGAATAGAACAAACACACCAATAAAAGAAATTAAGATTAAAAAAAGGAATTCACAAGATTTAATGTGAAAAACCTCTTAATGAATATGGGGAAAATTACAGGCAAAAATAGAAAACTTTCCACTATAGAAAGCAAAGATTATAAGAGGAAGATCTCACAATCCACACCAAGAATTAATATACAAAGTTATGGGAAAAAGATTTTGGGATATATAAAACTTTAAGCATATGCCTCCTTATATAGCCTTAATGGAAGCTTCCAATTCTACCCATTTCTGATGTAGAATAGAAAACCATATCCTTACCTTCTTACATATTTTACTAAGACTCGGAGTTCAAAAGTGCATAAATCCTCATTTAGTGGAGTAATTAGATGATATGTTTCACCAAATATTTGATTACATATATTTAACAGAAGTTACGACTCAGATGGGGAATTAATTTCCAGGATCAAATTACACGGAGTACTTACAGAGACAAGCTGTACAAGGCTCCTATCAAAAGTCAACATCTTCAACTTCTCGTGAGTGAAAGAAACATGTTTCACAAACTCTAGCAAAAGCATGTGCTTGGAAGAGTTTTAGTGCATGATCATCTACGCGTACCTTTTCTGTATCATCTTGTACCTTAAATTTGCGGATAACGGAATTCAAGCAACAAATTGTTGTTAGTAACACTTCTAAAATAGCTTCAAGTGCAAAGGAATTTCATCGAACTTATAAAATAAGATTTTATTTAAATTAAGGTTTCAAATTTGAGTGCGATCATAAATATATTTATATTTAAATAATCGTAATCGAAAACAATACTATTCATATACGATATTGTGTATTTGCTGTGTGTGCGTCTGTTGGTCTTGTGCGTTTGTTGTGTGTGCGTTTGTTTTTCTTGTGTGTTTGTTTGTGTACCTTCTAATATGGAAAAGAAAAAGAAGAAAACAAAAGCTTATCAGTCATGTCATGTTTGTGTACCTTCTAATATGGAAAAGACTAAGAAGAAAACAATAGCTTATCAGTCATGTCATGTGCATATGCTCGTTGTGACTTTCTCGCCTGCGACTACGAAGTTTTTCTAACTAGGATGTACCAGTTACTAGTTGCTGATTTCTGGTAAAGGGAAAACCGGCAAAGACAAGAAGTGGATTTATATTTAAAGTATTTCAAAGGTACCCTTCTCATTTTTCTCTCGGGTAAGACTAACAAAGTTATAATTGATCCCACTTAAAACTCAGTCATTTTAGACAAGATTTTTCTTAAACATGAACTCATTTACCTCAAATACCAACAAAAAATGCCTAAAAAATGACAACAATAACTTAAGAATATAACTACTCTTAATTCACAAGAACACCAAAGAAAAACTCATTTTTTAATGTGAAAGATCAATCTATGTTGTAGTCACAGGGTATAATTGAGCAACCCTTAGGCTTTGATACCACTAATAAGAAATGTACCCTACTTGAATAAAACAAATACATCAATAAAAGAAATTAAAATAAAAAAAGAGCACACAAAATTTAATGTGAAAAACTCTCGACGAATATGGGAAAAAACTACAGAAAAGAATAGAAAACTTTCTACTATAGAAAGTAAAGATTACAAAAGGAAGATCTCAAAATTCACACCAAGAATTCATGTACAAAGTTATAAAAAAGAGATTTTAGAATATATAAAACTTTAAGCATATGCCTCCTTATATAGCCTTAATAGAAGCTTCCAATCTTAACCATTTTTGCTATGGGATAGAAAACCAACATCAAATTGATCCTTACCTTCTTACATATTTTATTAAAACTCAGAGTTCAAAAGTGCATAAATCCTCATTTAGTGGAGTAATTAGATGGTGTTTCACCAAATATTTGATTACATATATTTAACAGAAGTTACGAGTCAGATGGGGAGTTAATTTCCAGGGTCAATTACATGTCTTACAGAGACAAGTTTTACAGGGCTCCTATCAAGAGTCAACATCTTCTACTTCTCGTGAGTGAAAGAAACATGTTTCACAAACTCAAGCAAAAGCATGTACTTGGAAGAGTTTTCGTGCATGATCATCTACGCGTACCATCAACATCTTCAACTTCTGGTGAGTGAAAGAAACATGTTTCACAAACTCTAGCAAAAGCATGTACTTGGAAGAGTTTTAGTGCATGATCATCTACGCGTACCTTTTATGTATTCAAGCAACAAATTGTTGTTAGTAACAATTCTAAAATAGCTTCAAGTGCAAAGAAATTTCATCGAACTTATAAAATAAGATTTTAGTTAAATTAAGGTTTCAACTTTGAGTGCGATCATAAATTAATTTATAATTATTTTTTGTTTTGATAAATTAGAGGAATATATTAAAAAGAAAAAATATGTACAAACAGTCCATTTACAAGTGCCCCTGAAAGCACAACAAGCGAAAATAAACAACTTGACACAAGCTAGGCAAGCTGAACCAAGGCAGGAAAGAAAAATCGACAATCAAAAGTAATACACTAGGAGCTCCAGGGAATCAAAGCATCTAAAAAACCAAGTGAAATGCGAACGATGATCAGTAGCCTAGCAGAATCAAACCAAAGGAGAAGGCTGCTCATGGACTCCCCGGGCACCGAAATGGTCAAGGAAGGCTACCACCACGTAGGGAGTATGTTAAACTACCGGGGATACTAAGGCAGGCAAGCCTTGCCAAAAAATCCCGCATGCTGCTACATGGACAAAATGGAACAAATAACCTGCAAAATAGAAAGCCTAAAAATAAAATTACCTCATCTCGGTGTATAGGCTGAGAAGTTCCCTAACGAAGGAGATCACTCTGAGAGACACTCTCTCCTCCACCATAACTTCATTCTTGAAGGTTCGAGCATTGTGTTCTGTCCATATATGGTAAATTGTAATGGAAAGCAAAAGAGGGAAGTGGATGATGGCAGGTACATTGGAACTAGAAACAGTGCTATACCAGGATAGGATATCGGAAAGAGAGGAAGGGGTACAACTTAGCAGATTAAAACGGGTGAGGCAATGTTCCCAAACTGCAAGGGAGAAAGGGCAGGTAAAAAATAAGTAGTCGATCGATTCATTCGCTGCGAGGCACAAGGAACAGTGATTAGGGGTATATAGGTAGTGAAGTCTATTATGGGTGGGAAGTTTACGTAGGACTGCAAGCTACAAGATAAAGGAGCAATGAGGAGGGCTGTATTTAGACCATACCAGTCGGTGCCAAGGAACCATCGATAAAGGGGGTCGCAAGAGTTGATAGGCAGAAGCATTGATATAACGCTTAGAGGGGCTCGCTAGCCATTCCATCCTGTCTGATAAAGTGTGATTAGGTAAATACCCAAGAGGCTCAAGGTGTTGAAGGAGGTCCATAGAAGTCTCCCCCCAGCTCCAAGCATCATTAAGTAGTGCGTCAGAGACTCGTGCGGTTAGTGGAAGCACTGAGCTATTAATCTTTCTAGGGGTGACTAAGGTGCCCAAAATGTCCCGCGAGTGCGACGGATTCTGTCAGAAAAAAGTAGACATACCATTGCCAATCTTAAATCTGAAGTGAGTACACAGCTTGTCCCGGACAGTTAAAAGCTTACGCCAACTCCAAGAGCTATTATAGGTAGGATTATTCACGGGTTTCTTTAAATTTATTTCAAATATAATCGTAACCGAAAACAACACTATTCATATACGATATTGTGTATTTGTTGTGTGTGCGCCTGTTTTTCTTGTGTGTTTGTTGTGTGTGCGTGTGTTTTTCTTGTGTGTTTGATTGTTTACCTTGTAATATGGAAAAGACAAATAAGAAAAGAATAGCTTATCAGTCATGTCATGGGCATATGCTCGGACTGACTTTCTCGCCTGCGACTTCAGCAATGGAGTCCTGTTCGACTGCCGTTACATGTGCAATAGTTACGGCAGACGGTGCAGAGTCTTATCTCAAAGTTTTTCTAGCTAGTATGTACCAGTCACTAGTTGCTGATTTCTCGTAAAGGCAAAACTGGAAAAGACAAGAAGTGGATTTATATTTAAAGTATTTCAAAGATGCCCTTCTCATTTTTTTCTCTTATTTTTTGGGCAATGATATGAATACTGGATTGTATTGATATCTGATTTAGTTACGATAGTGTTAAATTTTGTAAGATTGAGCTCAAATAAGTTTGAGAATATACATGTTCAAATGAAATTCTATGCTAAAACTAATTAGTGATAAGAAGAGTAACTCATTAAGTTATATATACATGTTTAAGGCATATATTTTTTCCACATGGGATAAACCTTCACTTATATTTTAACATGTCTCTCTCATGTGGAGGCTAATTTAAGGCTCACTATGTGACACAGTCTATCGTGTCGAGCTGGTGACGACTAGCCCAAAAGCAACCTACTCTAATACTATGTTAAATTTTGTAAGATTGAGCTCAAATAAGCTGAACACATACAAGCCCAAATAAGGTTCTATCATAAAACTAATTGATGATAGGAGGAATAATTCATTAGGCTTATATGCGTACTCAAGATTATATATTCTTTCTATGTGAGACAAACTCTCACTTATATCTCAACTGATACAGTACTATATCAATTAATACTACGTATCATTTTGGGTAATTTTTTAATTTATAAAATGACATCTAAACTTTTTAAAATTAGAAAATATTTTAAATATATTTTAATATATAATTTATAATTTTACGTTAACCTTGTCTCTAAAAATCATAATAATAAAAATTTGAAATAATAACAATCTATGTATTTCTATTAATACTACTTTTCATATATTTAACATATAAATAATAACCACAAAAAATATGAAAAAGATCATTTATTCATCGTACAAATATAAACTTAAGAATAATACAAAGTACGGGAAATGTTACAATTTTATTATATATTAAATAATAATTACATCAAAATATCAAATAAAAAAACAAATATCTATGACTTTTTAAGTATTACAATTTATAACAAAAATTCATGCTGAGAGAACAACTAACTAGAAGTGAAACCTTAAATAAAAATATTTTAAATTATATTTTTATTACCTATATATAATTTAACATATACATCAAATATAATTGAAATTAAAAGAAGAGGAGAAATGAAAACCTAAAATTTCTTTCAATCAAACATCTACTCAAATCACATTGACCTCTAATTTTTATTTGGTACAAAATTATCATTATTGAGAGGAGTCTTATCATCACCATCATTCAAATTCATTGCACCAAATGACATGTTAATACTTTATCATCCAAGACTACCTTTCAACCCCTCTCATTCACTATAAGAAAAATTGCTTTTAGTAATGTAAATTGCTGATGGAAAATACTAATTTTTTGTAGGAAAACAAATTTAGTGATAGAAATTGTCGATGAAAAGTTTCATAGGAGAAACAACTGTAGGTAAAATTTTCTGATGAAATTACAATATCCGTCGGGAAATTTAGCGACAAAATCAAAATTTTCATCAAAAAATTTATTGACAGAAATTGTTTATCCATCGGGAAATTTAACGAAAAAATTACAATTTTCGTCAAAAAATTTACAAACGGAAACTGTTTATTCGTCAGGAAATTTTTCGACAGAATTACAATATCTGTCGGGAAATTTAACGAAGAAATTACAATTTTCATAGGTAAATTTACCTACGAAGTATAGCATTCCATCAGTAAATTTACCTACGATACCATTTTCTTCGTCGGTAATTTTAAAAACTCCATCACTACAAAATTCCCACCTAAATTTTCAGTTGATAATTTATTAATTTTTTCTACATTTAATTTCTCTAAATAACATAATCTTGATTAATAATATAATATAAAAATTATCTAGATTGATAATATAATATAAAAAGAATAATGTACAACAATAAGTATCTTGAAAATAATTATAAATAAAGAATTCATAAAAAAACATAAGAGTAGCAAAACATCAAATAAAATCCGTTTAAGTACTGAAATATTATAAATCTAAGCTATGCAGTTGGTGAATGTGGATGATCTAACTGCTGCGATGAGGGGCTACCCCTCTTCTTTAACTCATCCATCTCATGATAGAGTTATGTTATGTACTCTATCGATTGTCGCAACTGAGTTGTCAGCATCTCCATTATGCTCTCAAACTAAATGACTCTCTCATTGGATGTGGATCGCCTTCTAGATCCAGCTGTACTGAATGTGGAGGATTCCGAATAACATGTGTTTGTAAAAAAACCTAAGTCGAAAATCCTTCCACGACAGTCCTTACCACCAAACTACATCAAGATATGTCTGACATTCATCAACATTTCCAGAGTTTTGAGACTGTCATTCAACGCTTTCTTGTATTTGCTCCTATCAATATAATTGTTTATATTAATAAGTGATAATTTTTAACTAATATTATTTATCAAATTAATATTAAAGTATAAATTTTACATACATTAAGTTATTTGCATTGAATGTTGACAAAGGTCACATTATCATGCTTTTTAGTGTGGGTGTGCCAAAAGAGCTAACGTAGTGTAGACTTCGTACCCATAGACTTTTGCTGCATCAAAATAAAGTGTTATAAGTGAAATGCAATTCACAAAAATTTAAGCAGAGTTTTCCTTATTTTTATGATATTTACCACCTATTAAACAAACAAAAATTTCTTAATAACACAACCACTCATGGCAATAAACATTTATAAAATTATCATTCTCCATAATACACATATATTTTCATTCTAAATTTCATACTTCAAATTACATTGAAATCTAATTAGTAGTGATTAGTACAAAAATTAGAATATAAGTGTAAAGTTTATATACTTACAAGTTTCTCTACATGCTCATGGTGGGGTCATCGATCCTCTAGTGTGTACGAGTAGGCTCTCTCCCTTTGGTCCTCCCTGTCTGTTTGCAGAATTGAGCTCTGAAATGGAGATTGTCTTGGGTGTTGCCCAATACTGCTGCTATCGACTCCATATTTCTTCAAATATATAAGGAGGTCATATACCATTCTTGTGTATCAAACTAACAAAGTATCTATAACGTGCACGGGCCCATACACCATACATGACAGTGTCAACTTTTGAATCCTAAAAAAATTATTTTTGAAAAAATAAAAAATAAAAACATACTAAAGTACTTATAAAATACAATATTTATCTAATTAATGTATACAAAAGATAAACTAAAAAAGATTAAAGAGTTTATTTTTTGTACCTCAAACTCTTGATAATAAAAATCCTTTATCTCCTGAGAGACATTATTCCATATATAAGCCTCAAGTTTTATCTTCTCCTTGAACTTGGATGATATACTTCTAGAGCATGTTTTAAACAGAACCAACCTAATATATAAGCTATTTTAGATCATTTTCAAATTAAAACCCATAACTTCAGTATAAACCTATGGTGTTATCATATATTACAAAATTTTAGAATTTCACTTACAAATGATTCACAACTGTAATGTAAATTCTTCCATCAACTCCCTTAGCTCTAGGTTGGAGGCTGCCTTATTCATCCGCAGCATCTATCCTTGATATCTTTGTCTATATAGATTCAGATTCTAATCTGGGAGTAGATGTTGCATCGATAGTATCTGATGGTATGAATGTAGTAGGGGTGCTGGATGGTGTAGCAGTAAGGAGGGAATGTGACTCCACAGAGACTGTAAGTGGGCAAGGTGATGCCTTATCTAGAAGTGCACTAGGTGGATGTGCAGCACCTAATTCTGTAACATATGCATAATGTGATACTTCACCTGAACGTGCACTGGCTCCTCCAAATGGTGATAACCTGAGCCTTGACTGCAACATATCCTTTTTTTCTCTTCTGTGACATATTTTTAACCTGTAATTCACATTTTATTGGTTATTCAACTAATAGAACAATATAAATTAAATATATAAATATTCTGTTACTCACACAAATTAATTGCTATCATCATTTAATTGTAAATCAAAGTCATCATCATCTTTTTTTCTAAAGAATTAGAATCAAAGTCAATCTCCTTTTCTGATCTCTCGCCCTTTTTTTTCTATAGATTTCATGAACATCTTCTTGAAACGCTTCACTTTCAATTCTCTTATTTTCTCCTTTTCCATGTAATTAAAAAACATCTCTAGGTCTTACTTTGCAAATAGCCAACCAATCTAACTTATCTTGTCTTAAGCTAGGAAAAGAGACATAATACACCTAGGTTGCTTGCATCACCAACATGAAAGGTTCAAATTGTCTAAATCTCCTTCACTGGTTGATTTCAACTAGATTGTATTGACCATGCACCTTTGTTCCATCATTAGGAGTTGGATCAAACCATTCACATTTAAATATCACACTCTATTTTATTGATAATATGGAGAACTCAATTTCAAGTATATCAATAATTTTACCATAGTAACCATTTAAATTATTGCAAGTCCAAACTTACATATTTCTCAAACCATCGAGGAAAATGACTTTTAACTTCTCTGTTGATATCATCCTGTTTTCTTTTTAGTATTAGCTCATGTAATCATTCCTTGTATAATCTAAAAGCATTATTATGTATTTTAGTTATGAACACCACTCACCTTAAAAACCCAAATAATCAATGTCAAAATTAACTTAAACTTACTACATGAAAGGTTGAACCTTTTGGAAATTCAATAAAATGTAACCAAGGGCAGTGTCTATTTCTTCTTCTGTTAACATTCTTCTTGTTGACCGTCCATATGTAGGTTTAGGAAATGTGAAAATGAATAAGTTGCCATCATCATCTCCCATTTTACCCCCATCATCATTACGAGGAACTTTTCTTTCTCTTGTGTGCACATGCAACTCAAAATAATGTGAACAAAATGTAATTGCTTGCTCTACTAAATCAGCATTACATATCGAACCTTCAACTCTAGCCTTATTTTTAACATTTTTCTTTAAGTGATGCCAATACCTACATTACAAATATGGTTGTTACAATTACTAATTAAATCATGCCATAAGTTTTATTTAAATATTAACTATAATTAGCTCTCAAACATATACATCCATCGATATTGAACTAGACCAACAAGTTTAGCCTTTTGTGCTAAATGTGCGGGTAGATGCTCCATACAGTCAAAGAAGCTGGGAGGAAAAATCCCTTTTAATTTGCACAAGATAACTGGAATTTCACTTTCTAATTTTTCCATTTCAACCAACTTTATTTTAGACGACGTTAATCTTTTAAAAAGCAAACTTAATTTTGTTATAACTTCCTAAACCTTTACTATGTCAAATAAATTATCTTTTGGATACCATAGTCCAAAATCCTCATAGTTCCGTGGAGATATCGAAAGATTCTTTTGACTACTTGAAGGTGGCTTTCTTTTAGATTCGATTGAAAGCATGCATAAAGACACACACTAAGTATAATGTCTGGTCTTAAGCTTGTAAGATATAGTAGTGATCCTATCATTCCTCTATACTTTGTCTCATCCGTAGTGTTGGCCCCCGTTACCGGAACCCAACTCTTGAACCATAAAACATGAAACATGGTCATCTTACCTTGAAGGGTTATTCCATTTAAACCCTAAATAGTCGTCAGATATTTTTTTAAGCTTTTCTCATTGGACCCTTATTAGACATTAATAATACATCTTCAATCTTATAACATCATCAATTCATCCTATTTCTTATGACATCGCAAGAATTCACTCGCAATTGATCAACGATGCGCCCATAAAAAAACAGTCACATGCTTGAACTTATCCTTCCTACTTGCGAACAAAATTTAGAAAACTTAAAATCCAAATTTCAATTTTACTTCTTCATATAAATCATAGCTCTGTGTCTCTTGTTTAATTTGGCGCAAGAATCACCTCGATCGGAGTTCTATAACTCAAGATATCATCAAAATACCAAAAGGTGCTCATATCTCAACATGCTCTCCTAACTGACCTCTTACTTGTTTTAATTCAAACTCTCTCAATTCAACTCCAAATGATACCAATATTCATGGATAGATACCTACATGTCTTAGGAATCTATTGGTCTAAGAATCACCTCAATCTGAGGTCGGATGAGGGAGTTATGACCGAAAGAATCTGACATGTTCATATCCTGATTCCTCTTGAACATACCTTGGTAAAAACGCCATAAATCTCGCTATAGATGTCTAATTGACTTCATTCTTGGACGGTTGAAAAGAAGACATCTAGGCCTACAACTTTCATGAAGACCAAAAATTCAAATTCGGACATTAAGGGGGTCAAAATACACGGACCGTGTGAAATTACAAGGTCTGGCCGTGTGACATTCAGGAGAAATTGGTGCTCTGCGCTGGGAAATACACGGCCCGTGTAAATTCACACGGGCAGGCCGTGTAACTTACGGATAACACTAATTTTCCACTCTCCAAAACCCCTCCAAAGGGTCCTAACCCCATCCTAACTTTCCCGATACTCATATGTTGCCAAAATCAACCTTTTTCTAGCTCGATATCATGTCATAAACTTTAATGGTTCGGGAATTTCACCTACTACGACATCCTAACTTACAATAAGCATAACTCTCAACTCCGATATCGAAAAATTACGTACTTTATAGCGTCGAAAAGGTATAAAGACGAAATACAACTTTTATGAAGGCAACTTGGTCCAATTTTACCTAAATCAATACAGTTTTTCATCGGAAGTCAACATGCACAATTTATCCTCATGCAAAACTTACAACATTCCAATTTCAATTTCTTTATTACAACCTCATTCAAACAACTCAATTTGCCATTGGAATTCATCCAATACTCAACCTCAATTCATGTGGTTT
>JANZLH020000019.1:2650116-2662557 GCA_026770325.2 Erythroxylum fimbriatum | reverse complement strand
CTTTACATTGTGATTTTCAATATTACTTCCATACACAAGTTTTAGAAAATCATTTATAAACTTGTAAACATCAGTTCAGTAAGACAAACTAGCTTTTGGTAATAAAAGAAGTTTTAAAAAAAGGGGTTAACGAAAAAATTTATCACAATTCAACCTCCCCTTCTTGTGCGTCTATATACATCATTATTGTTTACTATATTAACGTGTGATTCACTTCAGGATGACATCTTTATAACAATTATATAATATTTCAAGAAAATTAGTTCCCTACTTCTAGATAAACCCTTGAAAATTAATATATATTTGTACTAGACAATTGAAGTGTCATCATCATGCTTTACTTTGAAAAGCTAGTGGTTCTTGAAAGTCCTTTGATCCTTAGGTAGCTTAACTAAGTCAAAAGTGTAATTATCATAAAAAGATTTCATTTCATTCTTAATAGCTTTAAACCATTTCTCCTTTTACTCACAATCCATAACTTCCTTAAAGTCTGACAAGTATATACTCATTAGAAGGATAATATTATAAGGACTTTCTTTCTTTAGTAAATTTTCTAAAAGAAGTTTTTAAAGCCTTTGCATTTATTGGTTGTAACTAACTATAATATCATATATTAGAGAATCAAAAGTGTATACATCTTGTTGATTATTTTGCATTTGATCACCATTTTCATTGTCATCTTAGATCTCATTATACTAAAAATTATCTTGAAATGCGTTTGACGCATTGTTCAAAGAAATTGCCTCAACATCAACCAAACTCTCATTGCTTTAAAAATTATTTCTCTCACCCTTATCAATATCCTCAATAGTTTGGTACCTAAGGAGCACTATATTATGGCTTTTAATAAGTTTCTTCTCTAGTATACCATATAACTAATAGTCAAACTGATCTTGACCATAACTAATAAAGATACACTACCTAGTTTTAATATCCAATTTTGATCTCTCATCTTTAGGACATATACAAATTCTTTTCATCTAAACACTAACAAATGATCATAGGAAACATCATTTTCCAATCAAAATCTATCAAGGATATCACCATCTAAAACAACAGTAGGAGACAAATTGATGACACGAGCAACTGTACAAAGTGCTTTTTCCTAAAAGAGAATTTGACAAATTTGGTTTTACAAGTAAGCATCTAACTCTCTCCATTAATATTTTATTCATCCGCTATGCTAAATTGTTCAATTGAGGAGTATTGAGAGGAGTCTTTTGATGTCTAATACCCATCTCTCAAGTATAGTTATCAAAAGATCCACAAACTTAAGCTGCAAAAGATTCATACGACGAAAATTGTTATAATATAATGACCAAATCTTTTCCAAGAGAAAAGTTTGATGCAAGTTGTTTGATCATTGGGATGGAGGTCTCTTCCACATAATTGGAAGGGGAAGAATTATTAGGTTTCGATCTTTTCCTCTTATGTGTAAAAGGTCTAAATCTGTTAGACTTAGCTCACCACTTTAGGAACCCATTATAATCATTTAATTCAACCTTTCAATGACTAAAAACTTTGACTAGTGTGGATTTTAGGGTTAGAGAGTGTTGGCTAAAAAGTGTTTATAATTTGAACAGTGGAGATCTTATTTAAAGGATTGCAGCTACGAAAGTCACCCTATCAATAATAGCATAATTGTAAGTGTTTTATCTCATTGTCTTCCTAATTTGTGGTTGCTATTTGTTTCTCCTTATTTCACACTTATTAAGTAACTAGCACAGAAATCATCATGCAAGACCTTTTTAATATAATAGAATTTTTTAATAAACCATAAGTTTTGTATTTTTTTTCCCTTGATTTGAAGGAATTTTTTTTTGCATAAAAGCTTTGATATCTCTAAGATTTTTTATTTGTATTGATCAAATTTATTTTTTAGTACATAAAACTTGGCACAACATCATTATTGCAATAGAATTGGACTGCTGCTTAAAAGTTTAAATAAAAAAGAAAGTTTTAAATTGAATATATTTTATTTCATTGTGTATTTGATCTTACATATATTAGCCATTTCTTCATAACAAGAATTTGTATTCATGTTATGTTTTGTCAATGAAAAGTTATGTTGTACAGACCCCATGTAAAATCAGAGAGCAATGGATTAAATGCTGCTGAATTCGTCATGGAGGAGATTTTGCGGAGGACAGAAACGAAATGTTGAAGAAGTTTCTTTGGGCCCAAAAGGGAACCGACGGTCCAGGGCCTCGGCCTTCTCACCTAAATGGAGTAAAGTTGGTCCGAGTCGGGTAAATATAAAACAGCGAAACACTGGAGTTCTAAGGTGTGGACGGAAAAGATACAGAATTGGCACTGCAAAATTTAGGTCGGTCAAACAATTGACAATTTGTTTAGGGGGACTCTGATTGGGATTGGGCAATAGACAACAATTCAAAGTTCAGCAAAGTTGACTTGTTGATAGAAATCTTTAGGACATGTGGCAAGCAATAACAGGCTCCGGCTAATTTTTTTTTCCTTCTTGTTTAAGTAAATATTTGCAATATATTGAAAAAAAGTGACAATTCTGCTATTTTAATTTCTTTTTTGTAGAAACAGATATGAGTTAAGTTGGTTGAAATGAAATGTACAGAGACTTTCCCAAACATTCCTAGAAGGTTTTGGTTAAATGCAGATTGCAGGGAGGGAGAGGGAGAGGGAGAAGGAGACGATGCCATCTGTCAAGGTGGGCCGCAGACAAAACAAAACAACGCGCTTTGGGCTTGTGCAGTTGTGGTTCGTCCACTTTCCATTCACAAAAGTCAAACAACGCATTACTTACCAAACTTCTATTTTTATTATTAATCATAATCAACAACATAACAAAACCCCCCCTTTCTGACCAATTTATTAAAATTCTAACAAATAAAATATATTAAATTATTTTTTGATGAAGTCAACACCTATATAAATTTTGTTAAATTGCAGAGTTTAAAAAACATATAATAATAAGCAGGAGTTAATAACTAGGTTTATATTTTTTAAAAAAGAATAAGTTATATATATCTATTAAATTAAAATCTTAAGAAAATGAATTTTTGGTTTTAGAGGAAAATTCTGATGTAAAATGTTAAAAAGAAAGAAAGAAGATATGACCGAGCAAAACGAAAAGTCTACTCTTTCTCCGAGGAGCGACAGTATATTTTAGAACTAAAAAAACCCCTTCGCTTAAGACCTCTTCTTCCACGATCCCTCCCTCTCGATCGTCATCGTTATTTCTCGCACGTATACAACATAATTCCTCTCTCTCTCTTCACAGGTAAGTTCGTCGATCAAAGATCCTTGGACCTTGTCTGTGTTTTTTCTTTTGATTTTTGAAATTGGGTTAGACTTCCAATTTGGATTCGGTTCTCATTTTTTTCTCCTCCGAGTATCATACTTGTTCGTCTTTTCCTATGCTCACCCCTTGATTTCCATGTGTATTGGCGCGTAATTGGGTCTTTTTTTCCGGGCTTTTGTTTTTTCGATTCTTACAATTGGTTGACTGGGTTATATTGAATCGGCAAACCTGTAGCCTAGTGGTTGATAATTTCATGCTTAGTTTAATCTGATCGTTCATTAAAGCGGGTACCCTTTATTTCAAGATTGGATACTATTGGATTTATTGTTTTGGCTCTTATGTTTTTGTGCAGAACATTAAGGACTCCTGGTCGGTGCGATTTAAGCTGACCAACAATAATCATCATGGCAAGTAATGCGGCGGCGTGTGCTGAGAGGGCAACGAGCGATATGTTGATTGGTCCGGACTGGGCTATTAACATTGAGCTTTGTGACATCATCAACATGGATCCTCGGTATTTCGTACTTTTCCTTTTCTGGGTTGGTTTAATTTGTTGAAAAAGTACTTTCTTTATGGTTCTTATTTGATTATGCAGTGTGAAGCTAGATGGGTATTAATCTATTTCTCCTATTTGGTGTTTGTTTATGTCATATTCTCAATCAAAACTGCTAGCTTGCGAATCACATGTTACTTTAAGTGCTTATTGTTAAATGGATAGGCTAGTTCAGATCAGGGTAAGTGCTGCTATGGATTTACATAGTTGAAGATATTTATAGGGATCTTTCATCCTTGACAGAGGCTTTGGATTTGTCTCGTGCTTTTAAGCTGCAATAAAATTGAAGTCAATTGTTTGACATGAATGCTTCTTCTATTTTTGCGATTGTCATCTTCTTTCTTGTTTTGATTCTGCAAATTCTGAAGTTACAACTGTTGGTGTATCCCTCGCTTTTATTGTCTGAGAGACAGTGTTGTTTTCTTGATGATTACTTGTGCTTGAATTCATTACTTGAGTTTCATCTATTCTCTTATTTGAACTTATTTACAAAACCAAAGCACTGTTTAAAGATAAGCATATAATTTGATGGGAATCATCTGAGAGTTTTATAGAATGAAACCTATATTTACTTAACTGAGAAAGTTCTTTAAACTGCTTGGTGGCCTTATCATGGATATCAAAATTTCTTATTGCAGCTATACTTATCTTTTTAATCCTTTTTCTCAATCAATTCAGCAAAGTATGCTGATATTTTCTTTGTCAGATTATATTGGGGCATATGAATTATTTGGGTTGATGTTGCAGGCAAGCAAAGGATGCTTTAAAAGTACTCAAGAAGCGACTGGGCAGTAAAAATCCTAAAATACAAATACTAGCTCTTTTTGTGAGTATAATTTTAAGCTCATCAGATTTCTTGTACATCCTTATGTGTTTTTTTCCCCTAATCACAATCACAGCCTTTTTTTCTCGGTCTTTCTATACAGTTCTTGAGAACCTTCATTGAGTCTTATCGTCTTATTTATTGCTACATTGTGTTCAATTGCGCAATGGTTGTTCAGGTCTTGAATATGAATACTAATTTGCATTGTATACCTTGGCTTGCTGTTTTGTGAGAGTCAAACACCCATTGTATGTTGACAATGATTTCTTTCTTACATGGAACAATTTTCATATAGGCATTGGAGACCCTGAGCAAAAATTGTGGTGAGAATATATTTCAGCAGATGATAGAGCGTGATATCTTACATGATATGGTTAAAATAGTCAAAAAGAAGGTAGCAATTGCTAGCTTCTTTATTCTAATGGATTTTTATTCTCCAGCTCTTTACTAAAGATACGTACTCTTGCTTAATTTGCAGCCAGATTTGAATGTGAGGGAAAAGATACTCATTCTTATAGACACATGGCAAGAGGCTTTTGGGGGATCAGGTGGAAGGTATCCCCAGTTTTACGCTGCATATAATGAGCTAAGGGTAAATGCTTATCCTATGCTGCATATTGGTTTTCTGTTCATAATTTCTGAGCTTAAATTTAAAATTCTAACTCTTGTTAACTGACAGACTGCTGGAGTTCAATTCCCACCTCGAGAAGAAAACAGTGTACCACTCTTTACGCCTCCCCAAACGCAGCCAATAGTTAATGCACCGTCAATCTATGAAGATGCTGCAATTCAGGCTTCCCTAGAATCTGATACCTCTGGCCTCAGGTACTGCTTGAATATTCTTGTTTATATTTGTTTAATTTATCATTAGACTATCTAAACAAGCTTCTTTAAGCTTTCTGTTATTTTGTTGCATGGGCGCACAACTTAATGTAATCTTGGAATTTCTCTCTGGAATGTCCATCAAAGGCTAGGCTACAAAGACCTGTTGATGGTTTTCTAGTAGGTATTGTATATGTGATCAAATTCTCAAGAAACAGCGAATTTTGCTTGTTCATCTTGTTGTGGATGAAATATATCTCAACCTTAGCTCTCTCTTGCTCACACTCACCCACCCACCAGCCCCTACACATAAGCTTAAATGCATGTGCAACAAGAAGGATCAAGACAGATATAGATGGAAGTATTTCCTTGATCATGGATCTTTTCCACCATCTTGACATGCACAAGACTTGAATTAGATTGTTTCCAATGCTAAGAGATAACACGCAGTAGCCAAGAGTCTACTTTCATCTTTGTTCAACATCTGTTCTTTTGCTGTTGATCTGCTACTTTATTTCTTTGTCTACTTCAAAAGCCCGGAAGAAATTAAAAACGCTCAGGGCCTAGCAGATGTTTTGATGGAAATGCTTGGCGCCTTGGATCCAAAGAATCGTGAGGTAACTATCCTTTTACTTGTTATTGCCCGTTTGACCTTCAATCAATTTGAAGTCTTTGTATCATGCATACACAAAAGCTTCACAACACTGTCTTCTTGCATCATATTTGGTGTTGTGACCTGGGATGGCCAGTTCTGTAATCACTATAGAAAACGGTAATTTTTGGTTGATTTTAAGTTTGAATGAATGTCATTCTTCTTTTCTCATGTCGTCATACCTTCTCAAACTGATTCTGAATCTCAACTATGCTATGAATGTGTTAAAAGAGCGTGTTCTTGTATTTTCTCATGATTGATTGAAGAGTTTTTGTAAATTGTATGAAGGTAATCAATCTTGAAATAATTTGAGAGACAAGTTGTTAATTAGGTCAAAAAAATTTCTTTCCAGAACTCCAAAACATAATCCCCTGCTTGATATCAAACCGTGCATTACCAGCTTTATATGTATTGTTCTTCCAAGAAACATAAAATTGATTTTCTTAAATTGATGGATTTTTTGGCAGGGGGTGAAACAAGAAGTGATTGTTGACCTGGTTGACCAGTGCCGCTCTTACCAACAGCGTGTATTGCTTCTTGTGAATAACACAACGTAAGAATTCAAGCCATATAAGGCCTTTTCTCTTACCCACATTAATAATGACTCATAAAAATGGGGATTTTCTTTCAGAGATGAGGAACTTCTGATCCAAGGTTTATCATTGAATGATAACTTACAACGGGTGCTACAGCGGCATGATGATATTGTGAAAGGGACCCCTGTCCCAGAGGAAAGCTCAACCAATCCTCCAGTTATGCCATTTGTTAATGTTAACCATGATGATGAGGATTCGGAGGATGATTTTGCTCAGCTGGCACACAGGTGACGATGATCTCCTCTCTCCCTTTCTTCCTGATTTTTGTAACTGTTTTGTTCTGTTCTCCTCTCTATGAGATCTAATGGGGGCTATTCACATTGAAGTTTTGCTATTTGATCCTTGTCTGTGATTGAATATAAGATTAGTTGGTAACTTGAATCATCGGGCTTCACACCTTTTATCTCGTATTTGGGAAAGTTTCGTTGGGAGATCACAAGTGTACTGAACCACTGAACTTTGAGAAATATCTTTTTCTGAGTGTGTAGTTGGAAAATTTTGATTCTGACTAGTTTCAAACATATTAACGCAGGTCGTCAAGAGATAATTTACCGGGACAGAGCAAGAAACCAATGAGCGTTAGGACTGAGCAAACACGATTCAGTCCACTAATTCCTCCTCCACCCGCATCCAAGAAACCAGTCAGTGCAGACTCTGGTATGATTGATTATCTCAGTGGTGATGCCTACAAGTCTGGAGGAACCCCTCAAGCATCACAATCCTCGCAATTTACAGTTCCAACTCTTACCCACACAAATTCATCCCCACCCTATTCTCCAACACTGTCTGCATCTCCTCCTCCTCCTCCTCCAAACTACTCATCACATGCTTTTGGTGGGCATCCTGTATATGATGAACCAGCTTCTTTGAGTAAATCTGCTAATCAGCTCCCTCAAGCACCTTGGGAAACGCCAGCTCATGGTTCTCTTCCACCTCCTCCTTCTAGGCATAATCAGAGACAGCAATTTTTCGATCAGCAACATACGTCTGCTGGCAGTGCACCTCATTCAAGTAGTGAGTCAGCCTCCTCGTATGACAACTTAGTTGGACAAACTAATAACCTCTCACTTAACTCGTCCACCCCTACGAAACAGGAAAAACCAGATGATGCTCTCTTTAAGGATCTAGTCGATTTTGCGAAAGCAAAGTCATCTTCATCCACCAACTTTAATAGGTCATTTTAAGTACTTGTAGTTCCGTTGGTTCATAGTATTTGGTACACTTTGGGAGTACATTCAGACCATGAGATTTAGTACTTGGAATAATGTCAGGTTGAACTTTGGGCTATGGTTTGTCTATGCGGAGATGTACTTATTGAATTTATTGTAGTGTGTGTATATTTTAGAATTGTTGCTGTATCATATTGCATTTACCCGAATGACATCAATCTTCAATTCAGTTTCTGGATTTCAGTTCTGAAGTTCCCAGAGCATTGTGAGGGAAGGGGAGTTTTGGACTTGGGAGTACCATAACACTAGTAAGTTTGTAATATGTTTAATGTTCTCGAGTACAAAGCAACAAAGACATAAGCCATTGATGAACAAATGAACAAATGTTCCCAGGTGCACAAAAATAGTGAATCTTTATGCCTAATAAAACAAATTTGGTTGTTGCAGTGGAATCACCTCATATGAAGCAATTTCTTTCTTTGATGAAACGTCATGTTAAGCAATTTTGTATTGTTTAGGAGCTTCCTTTTTGTCAATGTGCAGTGAAAATTGGGGTTTGAGATTTGCTAGCCGCGCGCGACAATTCAGAGAAGGAAGGTTAACAGGGTTTGAAAAATGGATTTAGGTCGGGGTCGCTTTCTAGGCCGGGAATCCTCCTTATCTGCAGTTAATAAACCTGGAAGTTCATCTGCTTGCCTCCCCTGATAATTCAGTGGAAAAGCAAATTAAGAATCTGATTCAGTTGAGGAATACTTTTTTGAGAAATTGAGGAATACTTAATATGAGATACTTTAGGGCATTAGTGTGCTTGGTAAAGCAGGATCATAATATGAGGTGATTGAGGGTCTATTCATTTCTTATCATCAGATGAAAGACGAAGTTAATATGTTATATCACTATGAAAAGTACAGTCAATCTTACCTGAACAGCATTCTTAAGCTGTCCCCAGCATTCCAAGCGATTGTACTTTGGTGCGCTAGAATGGAAGTATACCCAGACCAGGGCATCCATTAGCTCAGGATGCTTTCTGAAATGTAATGAATCGCCATGTAATACGGACTTGAGAACCTTTAACAAGTCAAATGAGTTGTTATAACCATGATACATAATTAAGATTTCACAAATATAGAGCACACTTGCATCGAGATATATATATATATATATATATATCTGTAAGAGAGAGATTCGATCTTGACACACAATCTAGCATTAAAATAAAATCCATGTTAGCAATACACAAGAGCTGCCGGAGGAATTTTGTTTCATAGAGGCATGCTGCTGCGGAGATTGTTAAGAAACACTTACCAAAGACATTTCTTTAGAAAAAATGTGGTATCTAATTTCAGCTGCAAGGTCTAAAATGAGATTGGGACCGCTCACATAGCAATGGATATGAAGACCCAACTCCCCATCAAGTTTCTTCCACTCAGCAACCACATCATCCTTGCTATACCACCCTCCTAGCTGTCCGTTCAAGCATAATGTCACTGTTTTGTTCAGTCATTTAGGGGACTTGATTTTTGCAAGACCATCTGAGAAGTTTAAAATGAAAAAAAAAAAATGGGAAGACATAAATCATAGGAACTCACACCTGGTCGAGGTTGATGACATTGGAGATGGTTAAGGTTAAATTTGCTGTGAAGTCACAATGAGACAGGATATAAGTCCTAGGGACAATTCCTGAATACTTATTCATATCCTCTCCCATTAGGACAACCTTCAGCTTTGAGGCTTCAAACCTTGCTGAAGGACCCAACAGCCTTACTGCCTATTGACACCCAAATAAGCAGTAAGTCAACTTTCACACCATATTGCAACAATGTCAACGATTAGAAGGACAAAATGATCAAAAAGAACATAAGCACGGTTATCTTCAATCTGAATCCTTCATATCAGTCTAATCATTGTACTTTTCATAACTGATCATTTGTTTCTCATCATTTTCTCCTGGAAAAGACTTTCATTTGCACTTACAACAACAATGAAACTATTTCTTCCGGAAAAAGACTTTCATTTACTCTTCCAACAACAGTGAACTAACTCTTTTCCCACAAACTGAAAACAGTTAAATTTTCTGTTTTTAACTTCTTCTTTTTTTTTTGGGCTTTCTAGATCATCAGAATTGGATCAATCTGAACAAAGAAAAGGTATAGTTGTAGTCTGTACTCTACACAGTTTATGCATTTGAATACCAAAGATGTTGAAGCTCATAAACTATCAAGTATTATGTCAGGGGGCGACTAGGGAAATGAATTCCTAGAGGTATCAGGTTATATAACTCGCTAAACTATCTTTAAATAATAACAATCTCTGTACGTAAGATTCACCTAGTCTTTTTTTCTTCGGTTATTCTGGAGGAGGTGGATTACAAGCCATTGAGCGAAGTCTCATTAACTCACTCAAAAAATTATACAATTATTCAAAATTTGAAGGGGCTTATGATATCACAGCGTTCACTGTTCAAGATAGGCGGAGGAAAAATTGGCATTAAGGCATAAGTTGGTTAAAATGATCCTGTGAAGCCTAAAGAAAGCTTGGCCGATGTGCAGTTTTCATTTTCATTCAAATTGACCAGAATGTTGCTTTCCTAATTTTCCAGGCTTAAGAATATTGCTCTATCTTCCTGTTAAACTGCATATAAAATTCAAACATTTGGGGGTTAAATTAAATAACCTTATTAGTCATTCATATTTTCCACAGTGAGGAAAGAATATTTCTCCAAAAAACAAAAACATAATGGAAACAAGAAAGCAGAAAACAGAAGCCATATATGTTCTTCTTTCCATATAATTTTTCACTTGCACTTGCTCTTCTTGTCATTGAAAACCAATATAGGTACAGACTACTGCATTATGTAACAATGCCATTGTATATCCTCCAAGCTCGCCATGAAGAAGAAGGAGAAGAGAGTACCTCAAACACAAGAGTATTGTAGGAAGCTCTAGTAGAAGCGGTAACGGAGGAAAAAGCAACAGGCTTGGATCTTTCTGAAAGCTTGAAGATGGTGTTGATGGAAAGACCCCTCGTTGGTGATGATGAAAAAGCACAATGACAGGCCATGGGGACATGCATAACAACTCTACTTTCCTTTTCTTCATCTTTCACTCCTTACCACTACCATTGTCTTGTCTCAAGCAAAGTCCAAAGTTCCAAGCTTGACAGACAGAGAGAGAGAGAAAAAAGGGAAAGGAAAAGTTGGTATAGAGACGTGGAGAACTAAGGCTCATAGACCCCACAGGTCCTAAAATCTTTTTCAAGCCTTTCTGTCCACATAACTGATAACTCTCCTCCTCGCGAGACGAAAAGAATAATAAAAACAACTAGAGCTAGAGTTGACGGTAGGAAGTGGAGAAGGAGCTAGAGGTGGTGACAAGTCATCATCTTTTGGATGACGTGTGGATAACGTGTGGACGTGGCCTTTGATTGGGCCACTTATCGACTTTTCCAAATGTGTTCATTTCTTTCTTGGGCCGAAGAAGATGCCCACTTGTTAATTTGTCATCTTGACCATTTAATGTCTACCGGTGAATGGACACGTGTTTATAATTAACAAGTGTTTATAAATTAAAATAAATTAATTAATTTTTAATTAAAATTTAAATTTCTTAATAGATAAAAACTCATATTTTGAAATTTTAATTTTATATAAGTTTATATCAGTTGAATCTTTTAAATATTAAACATTTTGTCTTATCGGTTTAACTTCTTGTGTGATTTTTAAAACATTGCTTATTTCTTATAGTTGCTAAAAAATTATATTTTCCAAATTTCCCACTAATAATTTTCAATTCAAGAACTCAAATTATATATGTCTTGGTAACTAGAGACTTCTAAGTAAGGTATATATCGACTTTGCACTAAATTAATTTTAAAGATATTTTGAAAATTAGTCAATGGTACTCCTCCGTATATAAATTCGTCTATATAAGCTGGATACATTTGTTGGAATTCTGTTGTCGCACATGGAATATAATATGATGCTGTACGTCGTTCAATTAAATTTAATCTGTTTTCTCCTCAATCGCGTTCAAGTCTAACCTACTGGAGATCGACTAGCATCAGTTCTTACACTTCTATAACGTACGGAAAATGTAGCGTTAGCGTATATGACTGATTATTCGTCGTATATAATATAGCTATAACATTTTTACACTTAGTAATCACATTGTATTCTTATCCTAAATGAATGGAGATATCAAGGTGTTTCAAATCCTTGTTTTACCTCCCTAACATCAAAATTTGGAACTAATTATTTTGTCACTGGATCACTTCACTGTTTATGTCAGGGTTGGCCAAAGATTATTATTGATCTTCAACACCAATCTGGACGCCTAAAAGATCCTGAATGTCACTGCAACATGTCATAGGAAGCAGACGTATCAAGTGGAAATACTCATCAACAATTCAACATCATATCTAACATCACGTGGTATTGTACATTTGTACGAGGAAAAGGAAAAGCAAACGTATAAGGTGCGTTTACTTTCTGAAAATTCTCTAGTTTTCTAGAAAATTTTTTCATGAAATAGAAAAAAATTAGAAAACATGT
>JANZLH020000019.1:2596100-2606541 GCA_026770325.2 Erythroxylum fimbriatum | reverse complement strand
TGCAATTGCATTACTAAGCTCTCACTGTTCACTTGTATCTCCTATTTTACCCTTCCCGCTGGTACCGGGATGTTACATGTATAGTTCACCAAGCTCTAAATACTCTTCCATTAAAGTTTGGTATTTTGGTCACACTATACAACTCTTATGATGAAGCTTGGGACATTTATGTACTAATCACTCATTGTGTTGCTTAAAAAGAAAAGTTAAAAAACACCAGTCAAAAAGCTTTAATAGTAACAGAGAGGAAGGTAAAGGTAAAGTCCCATAAATTTAAAACCTAAATTCCCTCTACATGTAGATATTAGTCAATCCAATGTTGTTAAAGGTCTTAGAGACGTTGTAAAGTGTATGAGTATAAGGTGTTTTTTTCTATAAGAGAAGGGACATAAGAAGCTAAAATGCTAGGAGTATAAAACCTAACAAGAAAGGCAATAGCTATCATATAACTCCTTGGTTTGTATGATAAATGAGTCTAATCTTGCTATAGCTACATCAAGTTCTTGGTGGCTAAATAGTGGATCTTCTAATCATGTTGCTTCCATAATGTAAGGATTCATACAAAAGAGAAAGCTAAATAAGGAGGAACAAAAATTGATGGGTAATAACGAAGAAATTGATGTAGTCTCTATAAGGGATGTTTGTTTGGACCTTGATACATGTTTCAAACTTGTATCATATGACACCTTCTATATAACATCTTCTAAACAGAATTTGATTTATGTATTTTCTTAGTTAGAGAATGTTATAATTTTCTAACTAAAAATTTGGTTATAAAGTAATGTTTTAATGCAAGACCTATTAGCAGTGACTTCTTATCATATGGATTATAAAGGATGTGTCTTATCCCTAATGAGAAATATGCTTCTTCGTATGCTAAAAAAAGACCCTTGATAAAGGAAAAGTCTTACATGATGTGGTATAAGAGATTAGGCCATATATTCATAGATAGAGTTGAGAGATTGGTAAATAATAACATTCTTTCAACTCTAGATTATGATGATATAGAAAGATATGTTGATTGTTGTAGGGGCAAATTGACCAAAATAAAGAAAAAAGGGGTCAACTCATGCTTCTAGTCTATTATAACTCATACATACTAATATTTGTGGCCCCTATAAATTCACATATGTAATTTAAGATACTTTTTGACATTTATTGATGATGATTCCTGTTATGGTTACGTATTCTTACTTAAAGAAAAGTCTAAAGTTCCTGATAAATTCAAGATCTTTAAGATTGAGGTTAAGAATCAATTAAAAAATCTATCAAAATTGTCAGATCAGACCGTGAAGGAGAGTATTATGACAGATATAGGGGTTTTAGACAAGAAAAATGTCTATTTGCTAAATACTTGGAAAAATGTGGAATAATGGCTTAGTTCACTAAGACAAGTAGTCTTGAGAAAAATGATGTAACCAAAAGGCAAAATCGCACCATCAAAGATATGACTAGATAGATGCAAAGTAAGACTAACATACCTAATTACGTTTGGGGCGAAGCTATAAAAAATTTCTTGTTCATACTTAATAAGGTACCAAGCAAATCAATGCCAAAAACACCTATTGAAATATGAAAAGGGTGGAAATCTAGCCTCACTCATATTTATGTATGAGAATGTCTTGCTAAGGTTTACTTATATAATCCTTATGAAGATAAGTTACATTTTTATTCCACTTGTTATTACTTTGTAAGATATCCTGACCCTTCTAAGGGATACAAATTTTACTATAGAGATGGAGGATCTAAAATAGTAAGGTCACAAACAGCTAAGTTTCTGGAATACAATGCTTTTGATAAGGGGGTCCATCTCATCTTGATGAGGGCAATCATTCCCATCTTTTAGATGATAGAAGGGTGGGTACTACAACTATATCTTATCTATCACTCATTCAGTTAAAACTAGTGGATCCAGATCTGAATACCATACTAGTACATAAACAAAAACCCATATATGTACATACAGAGATTCCTGAGATATGCGAATATATTAAACCAATTCAATTAAGAAGATTCACTATAGTGAGGAGACCTGCAATATCATTTAACTACACAGTTTATTTGGATAAGCAAACTATGATATTGGACATGTAGTAATCTAATTACTTTTACAACAACTACTCTTAGACCTCATGCGAATTTGTGGTGGGATGATATGAAGGACTAGATTCAATCTATAAAGCATAATCAGGTAAGGAGCGAGTATATTTACCTCATAACCACAAGCTTATTCGTTGTAAATGGATTTATAAGACCAAGCAGAACTTTTAACATAAACTTGAGTCATTTCAAGCCTGGTTAGTTGGCAAAGAGTTCACTCAAAGAGAAAAGATTGACTTTAAAGTCACCCTTTCTCCAGTATCCTCTAAGGATGCATTTAGAGTAATCAGGAAAATTGTAAAAAATAAATTTGAAAGATGTTTGTATTACAAGGTAAGGGGGAACAAGTTTATCCTTCTACTTTTTAAAATGGATGATATCTTACTCGCATCAAATAACTTGACCATGTTGCATGAGGTTAAGCAAATTTTGACCAAGTATTTTGACATAAAGGACCTTGGTGAAAAATCTTTGGTCCTAGGTATAAATATTCATTCAGATAGATCTCAAAACTTGTTGGGTCTCTTATAGAGTGCCTACATTGAACGAGGGTTGAAAAGATTTAATATAACTTATCGTAAACCTCTTACAACAACTATCTCTCATGATGAGATATTATCTTTAGTACAATATCTAAAGAATGACACAGAGAGAGGCTATGAAGAATGTTCCTTACTTTAGTATAGTTAGTAGCCTGATGTATGCCTAAATGTGCACCAGATTGGACATTGCATTTGATATTGGACCATTGGGTACATATCTGGCTAACCTAGGAATAGACGACTGGAATGTAGTTAAATATGTTTTGAGATATCTTAAAGGAACTAAAGATTATATGTTGACATTCAAGAAAGTCAACAATTAGAACCTTATTGGTTATACATATTTAGATTTTACTATGTGTTTGAATGACATAACATCTATATCAAGGTATATTTTTATGTTAGCAAATGGTGTTATATCGTGAAAGAGTGTCGATAAGACATTCGTAACTTCCTGATCTATGCATGCAGAGTTTGTAGCATGTTATGGGGCTACTTTATAGGCATTTGACTTGGGAACTTGATTTCTGAGTTATCTGTTATTGATTCAATTACTAGACCCATTGGTTATGTTATGATAATCTTTTTACCGTATTGTTCAGTAATAAGAATATCATAAGCTCTAAGCATTTTGAAGTCAAGTATCTGACCATAAAGGAATTAGTACCGAAGGGTGACATTAAGGTGGAGCATATTGAGACTGAGGATATGATAGCTGAACCTAAATAAAAGACTTTGCCTAGTTATTTGTTTAGAGACATGTATATAGTATAGGTTTATTGAGGTGCTTAGACACTGTTAGTTAGGGATCATTGAATTTGTTCTCGATACAGTTGTACAAATTTCTTGTATTATGATAGTACATTTCTATATATATTGATGATCATTAATTCATTCTCAGTTATACAATTTGATGTACGTTGTCATATATAGGTGAAAGTGATAATATTTGTGTCGATCCTAAACATTCTAATGGTCATTAGGCATATATACAGATTGACATTGATCCTATATCTTCAGTGCATATATAGATACTTTGATAAATCCATGGATTTGTAAGGTATAGGGGATAAAAGTATTTACCCCCATAAGAGTTTTCTCTAATGTGGTTTAGCATTCAGTGAGAGAAAACAAATTTCTCTATTGTAGTTTTAGTATAAATTTTAGAGAAACTAAGATCGACAAACGAAATAATAATATATTTCAGATCATACATATATCATTGTAATTTTTCACACTCCATTTTTTCATTCATATCAGTTAGGTATTAGATATGCGTGATTGCAATGGATCTGTGACGCATAAGACACATTCATTTGATATTTTTTGGTATCAAAAGCCTTATAGGACTAAATCATGGACTATCATTATCCTTAGATCAAATGTTTTAAATTGGTCGACCATGACATTGACTTTCTTAACCATTTTTACTGTTTTATTTCCATTACAACAATCGTAATTAATATTTTTACAAGAGGGAGAATATTGTAATTTTTAAATTCCTATTGCAAAATTATTAATTACAATTTTATACAATTAAGGTTAAAAAATAAATTTGATCCAGATTAAAGATAATAAAGAAGGTCAAAAAAGGATCTAATTAAATACGTTGAAACTTAGTGAGAAAAATAGGCCTTAATCAATATAAGCTGGTTATTTATTAGATAACCGGCTTATATGATGGGGAGAACCAAAAGGTTACTATAAATAGTTGTTAATGTCTCTTACTAACTGCTTAAGCCTCTGTTTGGTTAGGCTTATACCAATAGAGCTTTTGTTGGTATAGCTTTTCTCTGTAGATCTTTTCTGAGAAGAACTTGTCTAAGAAGCCAGTCGACTGCTTGGCTGTCATTTAAAAAAGAGCTTTTTTAAGTGAGCTTCATATAGTAGACTATTTGGCAACATAAAAATAAAAAACACTTTTAATTTTAACTATGTTTTATTTTGTAATAAAAATTATTTATGCATATAAATATTATTTAAAGTATATTAAACAATATGCAAAGCCCAATATATTAATTGTTATATAATTTTAAATCATATGAAACATAAATGAAAATATATCTAATCAAATCTTTTATATGGATTATAACATAAGTAAACTCATATCAAAAATAAATATTAAAACATATAAAAAAGTCAAATAATCTTATATAAATCTCAAATAAATATTCAAGCTGAGTAAATAGTTAAATACATAATAAACAGAAAGATGGATTTGCAGATATTGTGAGAATTATATGTAAAACATAAGGGCAAAAGGGACAAAATAGGCTCATTAATTAATATGAAAAATCTACTTAAAAAAGTCATTTGAGAGCTTTTTTTAGATGCTTAAAGTTGTATTTTGGCTGCCAAAAAAATCATAAATATTAAATAAGTGCTTTATTATTTTAAATTCAAACACTCATTTTTCTTAAAAAAGACTTTTGTAGTAGAGAAAAGTGCTTATTGGCTTCCCAAAATCCTATTCAAATGGGCACTAAGTAAGTTCGTGGACATATAATTTCTCTGAGCTATGCCAAAAAAGTCATATCTATTAAATAAGTGATTTTTTATTTTAAATTTAAACACTCATTTTTTTAAAAAAAGACTTTTATGGTAGAGAAAAATGCTTATTGGCTTCCCAAAATCTCATCCAAATGGGCACTAAGTAAGTTCGTGGACATATAATTTCTCTAAGCTATGCCAAAATAATCATATCTATTAAATAAGTACTTTTTTTAATTTTAAATTCAAACACTCATTTTTCTTATAAAAGAGTTTTGTGACATATAAAAGTGCTCATTGACTTCCCAAAATATCATCTAAATAGGCACTAAGTAAGTTCATGGACATAAAATTTCTCAGAGCTATTAAGAGGTCCTTGCATTTTGAAAGGCACGAAAAGATGTTAACAATATAAGGTTATATAACTTTCCTAAAGGTTTGTTGAAACTTTCAGCAGCTTGTTTACATCGAGGAGCTCGTTCATCAAGCAATACAATGTAAAGCACATAATTTACTATATTTTCTTGGTTCATATAAATTCACGGTTAATCTAAGGCATATAGTTAAAGTTGGATTATGTTTACCATCTCACTCTTTTAAATCATGTAAGTGGGTGTTTATACTGTGCACATAAACCATAATGCAAATATGTCAATATTGGAATTTCTATATAGAGAAGAAAGTTTGACTGTTACGCGACATTGGACTTTGTTTTCAGCTGTGTGTGACCATGTTGGACTAAGAGCATAGTGGGTAGTCCAATTTAATAGTAATAGAGTTTTTATTAAGGCGACTTTGTCATATTTAAGCATTTGAAGGTCAGTTGGTTTTGCGGAAATTTGGGCTCAATTCATATTCTTGATTTCCGGAGGAATTGAAATTTGATATAAAAAAAATTATAACAATTTTATGATAAATTTTCAAAATAAATAACTTGAGATTGAAATACTTTAAACTCAGAATTAGGTAAAAGAAAGTTATATATGTATTCTTTAAAAATTAGATTTAACATAATATGTAAGAAATTAATAATTGTAATTCTAAATTTACAATTACTTCTAAAGTTAGTCTTCCGTGACATTACATTTGTGCGAGAACTCTTTGTACATATTTTTGTTTCATTTATAAATTTTTCTGACCTACCAAAAACAAAAAAATACTTCTGAATGTTCATTTTACGAATTTATGTTTCACTTGTTATTTAAAGTTTTGACCAATTTTTCTTTGGTTGAATTTTTTTATTTGTATAAATATAGTGAAAAATGTAATTACTCTCATTTTTCTCGTAATAGAGAGTATACAACAATGTCCCAAAAATTGATATAAAAATATTATTCGCTTAATTATAATATATTATTAAGTATATTTTTTCCGTTCTTTTCTTTTAAAAATATCGTCATAAATTTTAAAAGTAGTAACAAAATCTCCTTTTCTTCGAGGTGAACCTTTTACGCAGGTATCATCTTCAACGACATGTCTAAATCATAATGATCAAGCGATGAAATGCCATTGATGAGAAGAATTTTTACCGCTTTATTCTATTATTTAATGATTTTGGTCTTCAGTACCACGCGCCAATTGCTAGGTAGGTGGTGCAACTTCAACTACAGTTGATGATGTTTCTTCTTATGCATCTCCTCCTACTTGTGCTCTTTTGTGTCGAAGAAGTAAGATTCGATTTGTGATCTTATTTTGTGGCAGCGTATGATTAAAATGAGAAATAAACATATGATTGCTAAATACGGATTCATACCAACTCTGAATTTCAACAACCGATCACCTCTTCTGATCGATCCTTAAGACTTTTCGCTTACACTGACGGGTTTTACCAGATATTATCTATATTTAATATTTATCCATAATCCAAATTTTACTAAGATATTATCAACCCACCACTCTACTCGTAAAAGCAAAGACCACTACCCAAAATGATGACGAAAGAGTAACATGTACTTCTCTCTTCGTCTCTGTCATTTTCTTATCATGACTCCTATCTCGCCCCTCCGTCAACTTAACTAATATGAACAAAAACGAATTCACCGTCGTCCGGCATCCCTTTTTTTTTTTCTTTTCCCCGGTCTTAAACAATATGTTCTGCCTCTGCATGCAATTCCTAGGCTCTGTTCATGGAGTGTTTGGGGTCGGATTCTGGTGCGTTGAAACGAGATTGATCTAGCGCGTTCACAGAAACAGAGGACGTGTAGAGAACAGACTAATCGTTCCCAGAAAAATTCCCTCAAAACCCAACAGATATCTCCATTAATTAATATCCTAGGCCAGATACTGCTCGGTCATTAATGATCAACATAAACCCAATTTCAAGACAAAAGCTTTGAGGAAAAAAGAAAAGCAAGAGCATGAAAAAAAGCAATAGAACAAAATAAAAGGAACAGATCTTTCCCCTACTCTATTCCCCCTGTTCTCAAGCATTTTCATCCATTCGTTGTAATAAAAAAATAAAAAATAGATGAATGAGAGGGCTTGGGAACAGGGGGGAACAGAGTTAGCGGAACAGGGGAGAACAGAGTTAGTGGGTTCCAATAATCAAGATGGAACCCACTAAAGTGTACAAGGAAGGTCAGTGGCTATTTGATACTTTTGCAGGTGTGATCATCTTCCTGCAACAATCAGGCAGATTAATAGAAGCTCCAGAGCAGCAAGAAGCACAAAACGAAGCCAAGGACTGGACAATCACATCACACATCATTCTCTTCACCAACTTCCTCTTTTTGGGAAACACACTTCCAGTCTTGGGTTTGAACAATGCCTTGAGCTCATCAACTCTTACATTCTCCACTGTCATTGCGCTTTGCTTCATCTCCATGTCTGCTTCTTTTCTTTATTCCCACCCTGTTTCTCCTTCCAAGTACTCGTATCTCTTAATTAGCTTTACTCTGTATATGACTGGGAAAAGCCCGAGTCTATTTTCTTATATGAGGAAGGTTCCGAGTGTCTGAGGCTAGTGAGGACCTCCAGGTGTCGCAAATTAATGCAAATCCCACCGGCTAAAAATTCCTCATCTGCATCACCATGACGATAGTAGTGTCGTCCAAAGTTATTTTCGGATTTGAATGCTTAACGAATAAGAGAGAGAGAGAGAGAGAGAGCTTTTCTTTTTATGGCACAATTTTTTGAATGACTTGTTAAAACCAATTTCTAGTGTCCTATGATATCTTCTCTTATGAACCGTCAATCTAAGGGTTAGGAACGCAATGTGTTACTACAATGTTTATGTTTTCATAATTCAATAATATTATGTATCGGAAATTGGTTTGTGTACATTAAAAACCAACTTTGCATTTCTATTTCTATTTTAAAGTTTTTAGATAAAGTCCTTCATTTTTTTAATTATTATTATGGTTGAAGTTGTAGTACCAAAATGACTGGGACAATCTGGCTACATGGAATGAGCATAAACCCACCAGAAAGCATTTAACAATGGTCCTAAAACTCTCTTCTACTCCTAGTTGGTCTTTGTATATTTGATGTTTTCATATTTACCCTTATGAATTGAGATAAATTTTGAGTTTTATCTCTATCTTAATAATTTAATTACAATTTGATAATTCACTTAGATATTAATAGTTTCCTTTTTCGAATCCATAGGCACGTGTGCCAAAATATATTGACCTTTATTTTTCTTGAATATCAAAGAAGAGATGGGAGACAAATTAAATTCTATCAAACCCCAACTAGATAATAGTTATGGAGCAAATGTTTTATGCTCTTTACAAACCTTTCTATTAGATTATTGTAAGTGAGGACAACATAATTAGACATTAGCCAATTTGAGTTTCTCTCTACCCCTAAAGGTGGAACACATTACAAGCAAAGCGAAACTTACTAGTGATTTAACACAAAAATTCAAAAAAATAAATATGCAATTTACATATTTAAGTGAATTATCAAATGTCTTCTCTCGTTGTAGAAAGTGTATGCCGAGGGTAGCCTGAAGTCCGAGGGTGGCCAAGTTGTCGGCGGGCCGGTTCCCTTCACGGTACACGTGCTGTGTAGCACCCTACTTCCGCAAGACCCGAACCCGACATCGACGGTGATATCCGAGTCCGTGCCCGCGAAGGTAGCATGCTAGAATATTCAATCACTCACAAACCGGTATACAAATTTTTTTTTTAAAACACTAGCATAGACAGAAGTCTATTTTCAACTTGGGCCAAATAAAGTTAAAAGTCATTAGCACATTATTTTAAAGATATTACAATCCACAGTTCCATGATTAAATTAGGGCCCAATTTCATTCATAACCCTTTTTTGTTATAAACCACTCCACTTTGGGTCATTCAGGCCCATTCAATACACAAAACACTTACAATTATTTCTAAATTTGGCACCAATTGATATAAACAGAAATATCCGCATTCAATCAATTCCATTTACAAAATTCCCATACTTCTTTACTTATTACAAATTGGAATATACAAGTACATACTGTACAGAAATCGCGGAATACACTTTACATAAAAATAGGAAAAATCCTAATGCAGACACGAACTGATCCCAACTCTAATTTTCCCTTGAGCGCAGTAAGTCTACTCCCGTTGCATAACGGTACCGTATTCTTCTGAGTCCTGAAAAAAAGATGCAAATGTTGGGTGAGTTTTGCGAACTTAGTGAGTGACCATCATCGATGGTTCATCCAGTCACATAACACATAGTTGCATTCCCATCATATCACATTTCACATTCACTAATACACTTCACAATCACATTCAATATAATTTCACATTCATTTTCAATACAATTTCACATTCCCATTCAATACAATTTCACTTTCCCATTCAATACAATTTCACTCAATCATTTTATGCATATGAGCATGAGACCCACTTTTCACTTATTACTTTGTTGTAACCGAGTGCCTAAAATGTCCCGTATCCATTGGATATTGGGCTCATTGATAACTGTCTCATATAGGGCTCATTGATAACTGTCCCATATAGGGCTCATTGGATGTTGAGCCTGAGACTCTGAATCACTATCTGAGCGCGAAGCTCATTTCCACTCGTTAAGCTTTAAGCTCTGATCAGTGGCTCCTCTGGTCACAACTCTCGTTATATTTTGTGCATTCATGAAATGAAATGCATTGTTCACATTTTTATGCATTTATTTAATTATAATCACTGATCATCGGACCATAGTCCGGCATTCAACATATAGTTGAGAAATCACATTTTCACTTACATGCATATGCAAAAACACTTAAACACTTCAATGCACTTAGTTCGTCCAGTTCACATTCAAGTAACACTTCAATATCACAATTTCCAGTATACAATCATCGGACCTCCTGT
>JANZLH020000019.1:2542461-2554519 GCA_026770325.2 Erythroxylum fimbriatum | reverse complement strand
GAGTCATCCACATCATCAAGAACGATTAGTGCCCTTCTACGACCAAGTCTTGTTTCAGGAAATGCATATACGTTTGGTTCTTTTTCACTTAGTAGCTGTGAAATGAGTTCCTTCTTTAAATCCCTCACTTTTGTTCCTTCTCTCACATTTTTCAGAAAACAACAACCTTCGAATTCAGATGACAGCCTCTTAAATATGAATTCAGCAATAGTAGTTTTTCCAATACCGCCCATCCCCCAAATTCCTATAATGCAGACGTCCTGTCCCACAATAGATAATGCTTGCTTGATTTGCTGAAAGTGTGAATCTACCCCAACCAACAGCTCATCACCATCACATACGGTTGATTTCTTCAGTTTTTTCGAAATATCTTCAACAATTTTACTAATAAGCATGTGATCATAGCTGCCAATCATGAAACACTAGGATTTTACCTTCCGTTACCCAAAACTTAGAACAACAATTAACTATAATAAAAATGCCATTTTAAGGGAGCAGGTCAAAATTTTTACCTGAAGTCCTTAGAATCTAATCCAGATAGATTGGCAGTCATGGTCAACGCATCCCTCCAATTTTGTATCTTGTGAGCGTTCCTGGGATTTTGCTCATGTGTTTCAAAAGCTGTGGCAACATCATGGGACTGATTCCTTATATGGGATGGATTTACCTCGTAAAAGATAGGTATGACAATCTGTCCACGAGTTTGATGACATTACACCAAGTGGAAGATGCATAGTCTTTTGAGAAAAAGACGACAACAACATTCGATTCTTGGATTGCTTGCACAAGGGACTCAGCAATTTCTTCTCCTCTTTCGAGTTCATCGTCGTCAATGAAGGTCAGGAGAGCCTTTCGGCACAAAGCATCATAAAGATGGCTGCTGAAACTACGACGAGTGTCTTCACCCCTGAAGCTTATGAAGACATCGTACCTCCATGGATGAGGAGACTGGGTGGCCAAAGAAGAAGAAGAAGAAGAAGAAGAAGAAGAAGAGTAAGAAGCCATTGTTGTTGAAGATGAGTATCCCAACACTTCGTGCATTATTTAAGAAAGAAATTCATTGACTTGAAGTCTTCTTGAGATAAAATGCACGAAGTCATTTTCTATTATTATTAGGCAGCGTCCATCCGCTTGGTTCAACGATTATGGCCTCTTTGTCTTTCGTTTTTATTTTTTTTATTATTTTAAAACAAAACTATAAAATTATTTGCATTGAAATTTTTATGGCAAACTTTAGATTTTTTTTAAAAAACTTTATTTTAAATTTCGAGTAAAATTAAAAAATTTTATGTATAATTTGACTCTTAAAATTTGTATTAATATTTTTTAATTCAATAATAATAGATTCATTAGCTTGCTCTTTTCTTTTTATTATCATTTCAAAACATTTGCGTTAAAATTTTTGACATAATTTAAATATTTTATGTATATTAATTTAAAATTTTAAGTAATTTTTTAAATAAAAAGTATAATTTAATTTTTAAGTTCTGCCCTAAAATTTACTTTAAATAAAAATTCTTTCGACTTCTTTATTTGATCTTTCTCTTCTTTTCAAGGTGCACTTAAAATTTTGTAACAGAAACTTTTAAAATTAAGATAATATTATTTTAATGTAATTCAAACAAAATTAGCTTAGAATCATTATAAATGTCGTGACAAACTAGTCTAACATTCACCTGATATTCAACTCATCTTGTCATCATTTCTAAGATCACTTTGCTTCTTTGTTTCAAGTTACTTTGTTGTAAGAATTTTGCGTTTTCGGCACTAAATCTCTCAGTATTTGATATTATTGTTGGTTAAACAATGAATAGGAGATAATACAAGAGGAAATTGTATTCATTGGGTTCTATTACATTGAGTTGAAGGCCTAAATATATAAGCAATAGAATAACAAACAAAGCTAAAATATTGGTAAAGATTAACCAAATAAATCCAAAGTTTAAAATTTTAAATACCTAAGATAAGGGAAATTGTAACATTCCATGTTAGGAGCTAGGACCCCAGAATAGTGAGAAATTAGAAGTGCATTTCATGCATCATATGGTATATTTAAACATAAGAATTGTGTTGATATTTATTGAAATAATTGTACAAGCATTCATTGATATTTTTCGGGTATAATTGATTTATAAATGCAATTAAAATATGAATTGTGGTTTTCATGTATTGAAAATTTATTTAGAGAGTGTCATTAATATTTCGAAATTTTTGGTGAAATTTAAAAATTTTCAAAAAATTTAGGGTATTTTGGACTAGAAAAAATATATAATAAGAGACAAATAGGAGAGTGACAAATGACTTTCATGCATGGCTGAGAGGTGTCATTGAATTATCAACCCACGTTATCATAAGTTTTTAGTCCGGAAAAAATTTCTGAAGCTGATGTTTTAATAGATGTAAATGGATTTATATTTGAGTTGTATTGAGAGAGTAGCTTCGGTGATATTAAGTGATGAAGGAATAAAATGAAAAATTGGTGCAGTAGAATGTGCAGAAAATGCAATAGCCGTATATGTTCTATTTTTGGTGATTATGATTATTTGAGTTTAATGAAAGTTTGTGAAGTTGTTAACCGCAGAAAGATGTGAAAAGTAGGATATAGGTTTTGCTTGGATTTTTATTAAGCATAAAAATAAAATTGCAATAGAGAGAGAAAGCAAAAAAATGGCGATGTTCGTAGGGACCTTGTTTTGATGTTTGGGTTTTAATATGGGATTTTGAATATGTTTGTGAATGATTGGAGTTGAAATGGAGATAGGTTCTGTTTTGGATTGTTATTGATCATTAAAAAAAAGCAGTAGATAGAGAATGCAGAAACTAGTATTAGCCCTGTATGAATGTTGTTTTGATGCTTATGTTGAATCTTGAATTTTGAGTTGTTTTGAGAATATGTTGAGTTGAAATAGATATGAAATGAAAAGGTAAATGTGAAAGTATAAGTTAGTAATGAGGGTTTCAGTAGAAGAGAGGAACAAGAGGAGAAGAGTTTCTGCATAAATCTGAAAAAAAAAATGAAAGAAGAAGGAGAATCTGCATTTTGTTAATTTGGAGAAAAGAAGAGGAGTTGCACCAAAGGCTTACTGAAAGGAGATTGTTTTGAACATCGTTCATTTATTTCGTTATAACTTCTTCTCCCAACCTCTAAATGACATTGGATTTGAACCAACAAACTCATAACACATTGTTCTTTATCTCCACCAAAATTTTTAGCCATCTGAATTAATTTGGAAGAGAATGATTGATGATTTTAGGATGAAAATGCTAAGATATGTTGAATTTGACAACTTGAATGTTTTTACTGAGCATGCCTCGATATTTTGGCTATATTTTCATTTGTAGATTTCTAAATGAGATAATTCTTAATTTATATTGAACTAGAGACATTTGGATACAATTTTTAAGGGAAATTGAAATTGAATTCTGTTCTTAAAGGTCTTGAAATTTAGCTTGAAATTGAGTCTTGGCTTAGGCTGTAACACTACCCGTGACAGAAATCATGTCCTGTTGTTATCGAGTAAACTATATTGATGTAAGCAGAATCAGAAAAAGTTGTCTTCACAAAAGTTGTAACTTATTCTCTTATATTTTAATTGGTATGAAGTTTGTAACTTTTGGATATTGGAATTGAAAGATATGAGTTGTACAACTTTGAGTGCATAATCATGCATTAACCAAAATTTCAAATGTAATCATTTTGTAATATTTTGAGCATAACTTATAGAATAATAAACCAAATTATGTGATCTTGGTGTCATTAGAAACTGAAAACATAGGGTAACAATTATTTATAAGGAAGTGTTGTCTAAAAACTCCATCTTCCTTGTCATAATGATCATGCAAAGTTGACCCAAAAGTGAATTTTGAGAAAATAAATCTGGAATGATCAATTGGGTTATGAAATTGGTTTCAAATTGTTTTATTGTGGTCTGAGCCCTTAGTACAAATTAAATTTTGTGAGTTTTGATCTAGTTCATATACATAGATGTGCATAAATGACTACTTGTACAATTGTGCAAAATTGTGATATATGTAAATGTGTTTTGCATGAGATAGAGGAGCATTTAGAGCGCCGTCATCAAGACATTGTCAGGATTTCAAGGCAATAGCTTTCTGTAGCGAATTGTGAGTAACCTAAGATGATCTCACCTTGACTTGCTCTGTTTATTACTGAATTGAATTTGATATTGATGAATGTGTATTGAATTGTGTACTAAATTCTAGACATGAAATGCCCGAGGAGTTTTGATGCATGATTAAAACATTGAAAGTGCTACTTGAATGTGAATGAGATGACTATACGATTCTCAACTTAAATGTTGAATGCCAGACCTAGTCTGATGATTATTATGAACAAGAATGTGAATGCAAATGTAATTGATCAAATGTAATGACTGAAACTGAGGAATGCATTTTATTCCAATGCATGAAATATAAAGGCAGTTGTGACTGATGTCGCCAGTGAAAAGAGCTTAAAGCCTAGACATTCGCGATTAGAGCCTAATGCTTAACGTGAACAAAGAACCCTATATCCCTAATGGATAAGGGATAGTATGAATGAGCCCGGTATTAATAACGGATACGAGACAATGAAAAAGGCACACAGTCACAACAATGAAATAAATGAAATCGAGTCTCATAACATTGCATACACATATGATCTAAATAAATTGAATGATGGCAGTGTTTTGAGGATTTTGTGTATGAAATATATGATAATTTGTCAATGTGTATGTTCAACAAAATTGTACCGAAATGATTAATTGTTTGAACTTTGTTTTTGAAATATGACAATAGTGAACAAAATGTTATGTGATGATGATAATCAAGTTGAAGTGAATTATATGATAGCATGATTTCTGTGTTGTATGACAAGCCGAGTTCACAAAACTCACCAAAATTGCAATGTTGACAATTTCATGTTTGAGAGAGCGACGACTTAGCTTTTAAGATTGTATAGAAGTGGTTTTGTACTACTTTGGACTTAAGTCTTGGCTTAAGGTCGGTAAGCTGGGATTGAAGGATTAGTTTGTTTTTAATTTTTGGTTTAGTTTCCTCATGTATGTATCAGATTATGTAGATTGAGTTGTAAACACTCTAGGTTGACATTGTAAAATATGATGATGGACAATGCTACATTGTAAATTATGGTTTGTGATGAAATGAAGAAAATTTTGGTTTTCAGAAAATGTGTTATTTATAGTTTTATTTATGATGTCATGTGATAAAGTGAAGGTGAGATAGTTAACACGCCATTTCTATCGAGCATGTACATGTGTGTCCAAAGGGCGCATGTGCATATGTCAGATGGGAGTAGGGTGTTACATTTGCTGGTATCAAAGCATGGTTGGCATCCATAGGGATATGTAGGATTGTTAGGCATGAAATTGTGAAAATTTTAGATGATGATTGAAGTTATTGTTTTTATAGGTAATTCGTTATAGGCGATCAAATGGAACACTCAACTGACCTAGGATCAGAAAGAGCCAGTAGAGAGTCAACTGTGTCTTGACCTGAGAGAATGCCTCCAAGAATTCCTGAGAGAAGGGAAAGGAGGTAAGATAAATTGTGAAAGCAAAGGGCTGTGGATTCTACAAAAGTGCAGACTCGGCAAAGGTCGAGAGATGGCTAAAGAGGACAGAGAGAGTCTTTGATCGGATAGATTGTGAGTCGGACGAGAGGTTTGACTATGTAGTATTTTTATTGCAAGGCTCAACTTATCAGTGGTGGAAAACTATTCCAGGCAATGTCATTAGGCCTTGTAATTTGAGATGGGAGGATTTCCTGAGAGTCTTCAAAGAGAATTATATGCCCAAGATCTACTTGGACAGAAAGATGAAGGAATTTCTGGACCTAAAGTCGGGCAAGATGTCTGTGGTAGAATATGAGATTAAATTCAATAAGCTAATGGGATATGCTACTACCTTGATTCCTACTGAGGAAATAAGTGTCGGAGATTTGAAGATGGGTTAAATATGGAGATTCGGACAAGGCTAGCTATTACTAACTTGAGCAACTTCACTAAACTTAAAACAACCTTAATTCGAATAGAGCAATTGATGAGGGACAGTCAGTTTGAGCAAAGATCAGAGTCTAGTCAGAAGAGGCCCAGTGAATCTCAGGCTGATTATAGTAAAAGGTTCAGTAAGCATCAGACTCGAGCTTTCAAACCATTGACTAGATCAACACAATCGGGGTTCAGACAGAGGAGTAGTTTTGTACAGTTTGGTAATAACAGAGATACAACATCGGGCCAGTTACCAATTTGTGAGCATTGTGGGAAGAAGCATAGTGGTGAATGCTGGAGGTTGACAGGACCTTACCTTCGGTGCGATTTACTGGATCTTCATATCAGGGATTGTTCTGGGCAACTGGAGCACAGTCTGGTAGGAGAGGAAGTATGGCAATAGAGACAACTATTCAGCAGAGCTAAGCTAGTAGGTCTAGACAGAGAGGCCGTGGTAGAGGCGAAGTGAGTTTTGGGAGTCCTTCTATTAGGACCGAGGTGCGGAGCAATCAACCGCAATCTTAAGCCCAATTTTTTGCCATGACGAGATAAGAGGCTCAAGAGTCTCCAGGTGTTGTTGTAGGTTTGTCATTACTATTTACTTTTAAGGTTTTTGCATTGTTAGATCCTAGATCTATGCATTTTCGTATCACACTGCATATGACTTCTAGGTTGCATTGTGATATAGAGTTATTGAGATATGGATTAGAGGTGAGTACACCGATTGGTAGTACTATAGTAATAGGGCAAGTTTGTAAAAGGTGTTTGATTCGAATTGATCAGGCAGACTTAGACGCAGAATTTATTGTGTTACAGTTGAAGGAAATACTTGTTATTCTGGGCATGGATTGGCTCACTGCTCATAGGGTCATCATGAATTGCTATACTATGGAGGTAATATTAGAATCTCCTAATCAGCCAAGAATAGTTTTCAGAGGTATTAGCCAAGCAATACTAGCCAGACTGATCTCATTCATGAGTACCTTGAGGTTGATGTAAGGGGGATGTGAGGCTTATCTGGCCTACATTATTGAGACTAGAGCTAAGCAGAATCTATAGGACATTCCCGTGGTTAAGGAATTCCTAGATGTGTTTCCTATAGAATTACTTAGCTTACCTCCAAATTGGGAAACATAATTCACAATTAATTTAGTTCCAGGTGTTTCTCCTATATCTATTCCTCCATATAAGATGGTACCTATGGAATTGAAGGACTTAAAGGCTCAGTTACAGGAGTTGCTTGAAAAGGGATTTATTACACCTAGTGTTTCACTTTAGGGAGCTCCAGTTCTATTTGTGAAGAAGAAAGATGGCATTTTGAGACTGTGCATTGATTATAGGCAATTGAATCGGGTTACAGTGAAGAACAAGTACTCATTGCCTAGAATCGATGACTTATTTGATCAGTTACAGGGAGCTTAGGTGTTCACTAAGTTAGATTTGAGGTTTGGGTATTATCAGCTAAAGATAGCGGAGACTGATATACCAAAGAGTGCATTCAGGAGCAGGTATGGACATTATGAGTTCTTAGTAATGTCGTTTGGGTTAACTAATACCCCAGATGCATTTATGACATTGATGAATAAGGTATTTCAGCCTTACTTGGATCAATTTGTAATTGTACTCATTGATGACATCTTAGTGTATTCAAAAAACAGAGAAGAGCATGCTGAGCATCTGAGAATGATTTTACAAATTATGAGAGAGAAATAGTTATATGTCAAATTCATTAAATATGAATTTTGGCTAAGTCAAGTGGTGTTTTTGGGTCATATAGTAAATGGGCATGGTATTCAGGTGGATCCAATGAAGATAGTTGCAGTAATGAAATGGGAGGCTCCGAAGAATGTGTTTGAAATCTAGAGTTTCCTTAGATTGGCTGGATATTATCGAGGGGTTTTCTTTGATCTCAGCCGCTCTGACTAAACTTCTGAGAAAGAATGTAGCATTCATATGAGATGATGATTGTCAGAAGAGCTTTAAGGAATTGAAACATCGGTTGACTACAACATCAGTGTTGACTATTCCATCAGGAACTGGTAGATATGTAGTATACAATGATGCTTCGCATCAAGGATTGAGATGTGTATTGATGCAGTATGGCAAAGTGATAGCCTATGTATAACGACAATTAAGGTCTCATGAGATGAATTATCCGGTACATGATTTAGAGCTTGCTACAGTTGTCTTTGCTCTAAAGATATGGAGACCTTATTTATATGGAGAGACATTCTAGATTTACATTGATCATAAGAGCTTGAGATATCTGCTGAGTCAAAAAGAGTTGAACATGAGACAAAGAAGATGAATTGAGTTGTTAAAAGATTATGACTGCATGATTGAGTATCATCTGGGAAAGCGAATATAGTGGCAGATGCTTTGAATAGGAAGTCAAATAACAGTGTAGCTCATATTCAATTATCGAGGTTACCAAGCTTGATTCAATTGAGAGCTTTGAATGTGAAATTGAACCTAGTGCATAATGAAGCATTGACAACCATACTAAAGTTGAGACCGATGCTGCATGATCGAATTAAAAAAGTTCAGAGTAAAGATCCTGAAATGGTGAAACTGATTGAGAAAGTTAAGATGAATCCATATTATGAATATGAATTGAGAGATGAGACACTGTGGCTAAAGCAGAGGCTATGTGTACCTAATATGGATGATTTGAGAAAGGGAATTCTAGAGGAAACTCATATGGCTGCTTATGCTATGCATCCTGGCATGACCAAGATGTATAATATGCTGAAGCAACATTTCTGATGGCCAGGGATGAAGAGGCAAGTAGCTGACTATAGAGCTAAGTGTTTAACTTGCCAGCAGATTAAAACTGAGCATCAGGCTCTAGTTAGAAAGCTTCATTCATTGCCTATTTCGGAGTAATCACTATATATTTCATTATGGGTTTGCCTAAGACTCCGAGACAAAATGATGTTATATGGGTTGTGGTGGACCGATTAACTAAGTCAGCGCATTTCTTACCAATGAGGGAGAACAACTGATTAAACCAGTTGGCCTGGAGGTATATGAATGAGATTGTAAGACTGCATGAGATTCCAGTGTTTATTGTATCGGACAGGTATCCCAGATTCACTTTGAGATTCTGGAAGAGCTTGCAGTCAGCTATAAGTACAAAGTTGAACTTCGGTACTATATTTCATCCTCAAACAGATGGGCAGAGTGAGAGGACAATCAAAATTATTGAGGATATGCTTCAGGCTTGTGTATTGGAGTTTCAAGGAGCTTGGGATCAGTATATTGCATTGATTGAATTTGTTTACAACAACCACTACTACAGTAGTATCGGAATGGCATCTTATGAGGCATTGTACAATAGAGTATGTCGATCGCTCTATATTGGGATGAGGAAGATTTGAAAATGATTGAAGGTCTAGAATTGATACAAGAAACTATTGATAAGGTGGAACTAATCCAAAGTCAAATAAAAGCGACTCAAGATAGACCAAAAAGCTATATGGATTAGCATCGAAGGGATATGGAATACAGTATAGGAGACAAAGTGCTTCTGAGAGTGTCACCTTGGCGAGGCGTATTGAGATCAAGAAGGGCAAGTTAATCCTTAGATATATTGGTCCTTATGAGATCATTGAGAGGATAGGACCATTGGTATATCTATTAGCCTTACCGAATGAAATGTCTCAGTTACATAATGTATTCCACGTGAGTATGCTCAGGAAATATAGGTTTGATCGAACGCATGTGTTATCGGCTCAAGAAATTGATGTTGCTAGTAATTTGAGTTATATTGAGGAGCCAATTAAGATAGTTGAATATTAGACAAAACAGTTGAGGAATTGGGAAATTGTAATTGTAAAAGTCCTGTGGAAAAATCATTTGAGTAAAGAAGCAACGTGGGAAACTGAGGAGCATATGAAAAAGCAATATCCCCACCTGTTTCATCAGTCAGGTAAGAATTTCGAGGACAAAATTTCATAAGGAGGAAAGAATTGTAACATCACATGTTAGGGGCTAGGACCCCAGGATAGTCTATACTGAGAAATTAGAAGTGCATTTCATGCATCATATGGTATATTTAAATATGAGAATTGCGTTGATATTCATTGAAATAATTGTATATAATTCATTGACATTTTTCAGGTATAATTGATTTATAAATGCGATTAAAATATGAATTGTAGTTTTTACGCATTGAGAATTTATTTGGAGTGTCATTAACATTTCGGAATTTTTTGTGAATTTTAGAAATTTTCCAAAATATTGGGGTATTTGGACTAAGAAAAAAATAGAATAAGAGACAAATGAGAGAGTGACAAATGACTTTCATGTATGGGTGACATGCGTCATTGAATTATCAACCCACGTTGTCACATTTTTTTAGTCTGGAAAAAATTTCTAAAGCTTTTGTTCTATTCTTCACCGAAATGCTCCAACATCAAAAATGTTCTTTTCACTCATCCATCACCGAAACATCTGATAATTGATGCATACTTAGCAGTCCAAATATTGGTCTCTTTCATTTATCCTTGCTTTTCCCTCCATGCACCGAAAACTTTTCTTCAATCTCACTGTTGGAGTTTTTGCTGGAAAGCAAGTAAGTGACTTCTAATTTTCTAGTTCTGATGATGGATTGTACTGATGTTTTAATGGATGTAAATGGATGTATATTTGAGTTGTGTTGAGTGAGTAGCTTCGGTTATATTAAGTGATGAAGGAATAAAATCAAAAATTGGTGCAGTAGAGTGTGCAGAAAATGAAATAGCCGTATATGTTCTGTTTTTGGTGATTATGATTATTTTAGTTTAATGAAAGTTTGTGAAGTTGTTAACTGCAGAAAAATGTGAAAAGTAGGATATAGGTTATGCTTGGATTGTTATTAAGCATAAAAACAAAATTGCAGTAGAGAGAGAAAGTAGAAAAATGGTGATGTCTGTATGAACCTTGTTTCGATGTTTAGGTTTTAATCTGAGATTTTGGATATGTTTGTGAATAATTGGAGCTGAAATGGAAATATGTTCTGTTTTGGATTGTTATTGATCATTAAAAAAATACAGTAAATAGAGAATGTAGAAATTGGTATTAGTCGTGTATGAATGATGTTTTGATGTTTATGTTTATGATGATTATTGTGAACAAGAATGTGAATGCAAATGTAATTGATCAAATGTGATGATTAAAATTAAGGAATGCATTTCATTCCAATGCATAAAATATAAAGACAGTTGTGACCAATGTCACCAGTGAAAAGAGCTTAAAGTTCAAATATTCGTGATTAGAGTCTAAGACTCAACGTGTACAAAGAGCCCTGTATCCCCAATGAATAAGGGACAGTATGAATGAGCCCGGTATCTACAACGGATACGGGACAGTGAAAAAGGCACACAGTCACAACAATGAAATAAATGAAATCGAGTCTCATAACATTGAATACACATATGATCTACATAAATTGAATGATGGTAGTGTTTTGAGAACTTTGTGTATGAAATATTGATAATTTATCAATGTGTATGCTCTGCAAAATTGTAACGAAATGATGAATTGTTTGAACTTTGTTTTTGAAATATGACAATAGTGAACAAAATGTCATGTGATGATAATAATCAAGTTGATGTGAATTATATGATAGCATGAATTCTGTGTTGTATGACAAGAGTAAATCATCGAGGATGGTTATTCCACCGAGTTCGCAAAACTCACCAAAATTGCAATGTTGACAATTTCAGGTTCGAGAGAGGGACAACTTAGCTTCTAAGACTACATAGAAGCGATTTTGTACTATTTTGGACATAAGTCTCGGCTCAAGGTCGGTAAGCTGGGATTGAGGGATTAGTTTGTTTTTAATTTTTATTTTAGTTTCCTCATGTATGATAATTGTGTTTACTTCCGGAAGTTAGATGACGACTCATTTATCTATTTGTTGTTATATGTTGATGATATGCTCATTGCTGCCAAAAATGTCACAGATATTCACCATTTGAAGGCCTTATTACATGGTGAATTTGAGATGAAAGATTTGGGAGCAGCAAAGAAAATTCTTGGCATGGAGATAAGACGTGATCGAGGAGC